>JAUPFV010000002.1:361124454-361381954 GCA_036936605.1 Limnanthes douglasii subsp. nivea
CTCCCGACAAAATAGTATCAGAGCTCCAGGCCACCTGTCATTTTTCAGTCGAGATTCTTTACTTCATTGGTTAGTTTTCTTCATACACATGGTTTATTTAAATCTTTTCCTTTATACTTCAAAACCTAGTGATGTCTCATATATAATGACAGTTCGAACCCCCAATGGGGTAGCCGAGTTGGTTGAGTAAGGCATGTTTGTGACCAAAGTTCATGAGTTTGAGTCCCTTTACATATGCTTTCTCGGCTACGCTTTCTCGGCTGAGCCTGTCACCTTGTGTGCTTTACCTTCTGACGTTGGTTCGCAGGTTATTACGTCCGACTGAGGGTTTACCCTGTGCGCACTCATTACACTCTGAATAGCGGTTGTGAGTTCCTTCCGAAAAAAAATACCTAATAACGGTTCAAACCCCATAAATATTATTTTTTGAGCATACGTTAGGTTGTATAGAGGGTTTGTAAAATGAATCCAAAAAAACAAAATACTAAACATACATATATTTTTTCCTCGTTCCACAAATTAAAAATTTGTTATTCTAAAATATATTATTAATTTTAATTCTAAAATAGTTAAAACTTTTTATATTTAGTACTTCAAATATATTATCTACGGTTTTGGTTTTGTTAACCATTTTCGTTATTCAAGATTTAAAAATAGTTACGGTTTTGGAAATTTTTCTGTTAGTCTATTGTTAATGTTTTAATATATAGTTCCACTAAACAGGCATAGGTGGTGAAGTTTTCTTGAACTAGATTATCATCATCATGAAGACTGTTGGATTTAATCTAAACTTTTATTATGTTTTATTTATTTATTCGTGTTCTGGTATGACCCAGTCTTTAGCTAAGGAGAACAGGTCGCCAGGTAGTTGCCTGTTTGTAGGACAAGTACTGGAATAACGTGCTAGTCATGGAGAGTTTGTAGGAGTTTCAGTTTTTTAGTTAAGTTATTTCCTTCTGTAATGTAGTTTAAATAGGTATTTGCTTCTGCAGAAATATACACGTCTATTAGACACATTCTCCTTTGTCTTTCACTACATTATTCTCAATTAACTAAATTACTTATAACAGATTTCCCACAATGGAAAGGGAGATAGAGGCTGTCAACCGAAATGGAACTTGGGAGCTCACTAAACTGCCACCTGGACACAAAGTCATCGGATTGAAGTGGGTGTACAAGGTTAAAAGAAATGCAGATGGGGAAATTCAAAAGTATAAAGCAAGGATCGTGGCTAAAGGATACGTTCAGAAACAGGGAGTCGACTTTGAAGAAATCTTCGCTCCGGTAACTCGATTAGAAACAGTGAGGCTGCTGCTTGCTCTTGCTGCGAAAAATGGATGGGAGGTTCATCACCTCGACGTAAAAACTGCATTCTTGAACGGAGATCTTCAGGAAGAGGTCTACGTCTCTCAACCCGAAGGTTTTGTTGTGGCAGGAAAGGAGAACTTAGTGTACAGACTTGTGAAGGCTTTGTATGGCTTGAGGCAGGCGCCTCGAGCATGGTACGCGAAACTGAATAGCTGCCTGGAAGAGTTGGGTTTTGAGAGATGTCCATACAAGCACGCAGTATACACAAACAAAGTCAATGGAGAGACTCTGATTGTCGGGGTATATGTAGACGACCTACTTGTGACTGGCTCGAGTGTTTCAGTGATAAATGAGTTCAAGAAAAGGATGAATGGAAGGTTTGAGATGAGCAATTTGGGAAAGCTTTCTTATTACTTGGTTATAGAAGTGAGTCAGAGTAAGGGATGTATTGAGCTAAAGCAGACAAACTATGCTAAGAAGATTCTAGAAAAAGCTGGCATGAGTGAGTGCAACTCGACGAAATTCCCGATGGATCCCAAAGAAAATATTGGCAAAGATGAAGGTGGAAAGCTGGTAGACACAACTCAGTTCAAAAGTCTAGTTGGCGGCTTACGATACCTGGTTCACACACGACCAGATATCGCATTCTCTGTTGGCATAATCAGTAGGTACATGGAAAAACCCACGGTGGTGCATCTCAATGCTGCAAAAAGGATCTTACGCTATATCAAGGGCCTCTGAACTATGGTCTCGTGTATACAAGAAACAGCCGTAATAATGTATTGACAGGCTACAGTGACAGCGATTTAGCGGGGCAAGTCGAAGATAGGAAAAGTACCAGTGGGATAGTGTTTTACTTAGATGAAAGCTTGATAACCTGGGTCTCGCAAAAACAGAAATGTGTAGCTCTGTCGTCTTGCGAAGCGGAGTTTATGGCAGCCACTGCAGCAGCTTGCCAAGCAATTTGGTTACGAAAATTATTAGCTCAGATCACAAGTGAGTGTATCAGTCCTGTGGTGATCTACTTGGATAACAAGTCCGCTATCGATTTAGCCAAGATTCCTATGTTTCACGGACGCAGTAAGCATATAGATATATGCTACCATTTCATCCGGGAATGTGTCGAGAAAGGTGGAATTATTGTTAAACACGTAAATACGGATTTGCAGCGAGCAGATTCTCTAACTAAGGCCCTCACTGTGGTGAAGTTCGAAAGGATGCGCAAGCTTCTGGGGATCAAGGAGTTACCTGGAACAGTTTAGATTACGGGGGAATTTGTTGGATTTAATCTAAACTTTTATTATGTTTTATTTATTTATTCGTGTTCTGGTATGACCCAGTCTTTAGCTAAGGAGAACAGGTCGCCAGGTAGTTTCCTGTTTGTAGGACAAGTACTGGAATAACGTGCTAGTCATGGAGAGTTTGTAGGAGTTTCAGTTTTTTGGTTCAATTATTTCCTTCTGTAATGTAGTTTAAATAGGTATTTGCTTCTGCAGAAATATACACGTCTATTAGACACATTCTCCTTTGTCTTTCACTGCATTATTCTCAATTAACTAAATTACTTATAACAGATTTCCCAACCAAGACTAGGAGTTTCAAAATCAAAAATTGTTAAACGTTCTACTGAACTTTTTCAAAAACTCAAAGTTTTAAGGTCGTCGTCTCCCTTTCACTATTTATGTACCTTCCACTCCATTGCGTCTTATTCAGGTATCAATGGTTAAGAATTCGTACTCTTATAGATTTTTTTTTGGCTTCAGGTTGAGTTCTTTATATGCTTTTATGTATGAGTGTTCATTTTCGTGATACATTAGATGAATTGTGATGTCTATGCCCAATTAATAGGTTATTATGGGTTGTGTTCCGAACTTATCAAGAAACAGTTGGGACTAATGAAATGTGAATCTGTTCTGTACCTTCCACTCCATTGCGTCTTTTTCAGGTATCAATGGTTAAGAATTCGTACTCTTATAGATTGTTCTTTGGTACGAGTGTTCCTTTTTTGTGATACAATAGTTGATTTGTGATATCTATGCTCATTCCATAGGTTATTATGGGTTCTGTTATGAACTTATCAAGAAAGTGTTAGGACTAATGAAAAGCGAATCTGTTTATTATTATTGTTGTTGTTGTTGTTGTTGTTGTTGTTGTTGTTGTTGTTGTTGTTGTTGTTGTTGTTGTTGTTGTTGTTGTTGTTGTTGTTGTTGTTGTTGTTGTTGTTGTTGTTGTTGTTGTTGTTGTTGTTGTTGTTGTTGTTGTTGTTGTTGTTGTTGTTGTTGTTGTTGTTGTTGTTGTTGTTGTTGTTGTTGTTGTTGTTGTTGTTGTTGTTGTTGTTGTTGTTGTTGTTGTTGTTGTTGTTGTTGTTGTTGTTGTTGTTGTTGTTGTTGTTGTTGTTGTTGTTGTTGTTGTTGTTGTTGTTGTTGTTGTTGTTGTTGTTGTTGTTGTTGTTGTTGTTGTTGTTGTTGTTGTTGTTGTTGTTGTTGTTGTTGTTGTTGTTGTTGTTGTTGTGGTTGTGGTTGTTGTTGTGGTTGTGGTTGTTGTTGTTGTTGTTGTTGTTGTTGTTGTTGTTGTTGTTGTTGTTGTTGTTGTTGTTGTTGTTGTTGTTGTTGTTGTTGTTGTGGTTGTGGTTGTGGTTGTGGTTGTGGTTGTGGTTGTTGTTGTGGTTGTGGTTGTGGTTGTGGTTGTGGTTGTGGTTGTGGTTGTGGTTGTGGTTGTGGTTGTGGTTGTTGTCGTGGTTGTTGTCGTGGTTGTTGTTGTGGTTGTGGTTGTGGTTGTGGTTGTGGTTGTTGTCGTGGTTGTTGTCGTGGTTGTTGTCGTGGTTGTTGTCGTGGTCGTCGTCGTCGTCGTCGTCGTCGTCGTCGTCGTCGTCGTCGTCGTCGTCGTCGTCGCCGTCGTCGTCGTCGTCGTCGTCGTCGTCGTCGTCGTCGTCGTCGTCGTCGTCGTCGTCGTCGTCGTCGTCGTCGTCGTCGTCGTCGTCGTCGTCGTCGTCGTCGTCGTCCTCATCATCATCATCATCATCATTATTATCATCATCATCATTATTATCATCATCATTATTATTATTATTATTATTATTATTATTATTATTATTATTATTATTATTATTATTATTATTATTATTATTGCATTCATATATTATTATAGCTAGAATGAGCAACAAAAGACGTAAAATTGGCGAGGATTATTCTTCAGGCATCTTCGGTCACTTACCTAATGATATAATAGAATGCATTTTATACAAGTTACCCATCCAAGATGCCGCAAAAACAATGGTATTATCCAAAAACTAGAGAGACAAATGGATTTCGTGGCAAAGTTTTATCTTTAAAGTAACCAGAGAGGCATTGGTCCGAAGGGAACCAAAATTTATTGAGTTCCTCTCCTTCCAGACGTGATAAATTACCACGCCAAAGGTGACGGTTTCGAGAGTGAGATGAATTTGACGTCTCACAGACCCAAGACTGCCAACACGAATCGGGAAAAGGAAAATCTAGTTTTGAACTAGCAAAGGTCCAAATACTCTGAGTGAAACTACAGTCAAAGAGGAGATGAACAATAGTTTCAGAAGCAGAGTTGCGTAAGACACAATCAGGTGGGGTATTGAAACCCCAACTGAGAAGCTTATCTCTGGTAGAAAGTTTGACCAAGATAGCGAGCCATAAGATAAATGAGTGACGAAGAATACTGAATTTATTTCCATAAGATAAATGGCGAAGAGTAGCCATCGCCACGTTTGCTTCACAGTTGTCCAAACTAACCTTGGTCAACACAAATCTCTTGGTATAGTCTTTTAATTTTTATCCGGGTACTTGCTTGCACTGGATAATTGTATCACCATTACCTCTCATCTCCTTGCTTCCCACAAACTGCCTTCGGAATTGAGTATAAAAATCCGTTAAATTTGATATGTACCCCCTCAGAATCCTGTTGTACCATTTGAGAGCTGTTCCTTTAGAGGTTTGAGAAAAAGCAAGACAAACAAGCCGTTCGTCATCCTCGAAATTCATCAAATAATTTTTGAATTGTTCGATGTGATCATCGGGATCTTGCATCCCATCGAACGTTTCAACCTTCGAAATATCAAAACTCTTCGGAAGCGTCATAGAACGAATTTCATCGGTTAATGGAGAGTTCATCCAATCTACGCCTTGAACAATTTGGTCATCGGTCCCCATTGTAACATACAAATTCCTATCAGTTTCAGCGTACTGCTTGGAAGGATTTCCTTCATGCCAAGTTGATTGAGGAGCATTCTTAGACTTGCTCTCTTTTTTATACCTCCTCGAATAATCTCTTTTTGATTCCCCTTTCGAAGAACCTCTATGTCTTTTAAATCCCGAAGCTGAACTTTCTACTTCCTCATCGCTAGAGGTTATCGATTTTTGCTTATCTTTTTTCTCCTTTTGAGAGGAATATCTCTCCTTAGGAGACATGAAGCGTGCTTTTTTATGCTCAGACTTGGCATGTCTGTCATCAAAAGATCGATCTGACTGACCTTCCACATCGGTTTTTGCCATTTCTTGTCTAACTTCATATTGAATTCTAGTAGAAAGTATCTCTTGCTCCCTTCGTCCATATTTTTTATTCAAAGCATTGATTTTATCTAAAAGTTGATTCATTCTTGTTTCAACATTAGATCGAACTTGGACCGGAGACGATCCATCAGTTCTATTCTCATCAGTTCCATTCTTTTGCAAATCATCTCTTGAAGTTTCTATCACTGATTGAAGCATAGGATTATTATTTTCAAGATTCATCTTACGAATTTTAGTCAAAGAATACCACTGAATAGTATAAATTTCGAACAGAATAAGCTAATGAATTTTCCTATTCAAGTCCCCAATGGAGTCGCTAATTTGATAAGGTTTTGATTTTCTAAAGTGAATTGTTAAGAAAAACTTATTGAGAGAGAAAATGTTTAAGAGTTTTTAGAGAGAGAAAACGCAAAATAAAAATGAGTTTGAAGTTAAAAGTGTTCAACCCCTTTATTAGAGTAGTCTGGTCCTTTATATAGAGGAGCCAAGATTTAGTCTTAAACCGAATCTGTTACAAAAATGGACTAATTGCTATTTAGTCATTACAAATTATACAAAGTCACAATAGCTTCCTAAAACTTACATCGTTCTCAAATTAAATACAAAACTTACACTAATTACAATCAAGTCCCTAAATTTACATTGTTTATAAATTAATCCTTAAAAACTGATTCCATATGAGTGTTAATTCCAAAATGTTACCTTGCAATCTTGGTAAACTTTGATCCTATAAATAGAGGATATTATCAAGGAAACAAAATTATTTAATATTATTCACGTATTAAGCTATCTAACTCTCTTAAAAATCCTAAGTTTGACCCTAAACTTTTATCAATAATTTTGTAATTATAACTAGTTTAAAAGAGCAATGCAAAAAAATTAAAAAATATCTAACCAACTAATATGATACTGTACCTAACGACACTGTTTTGAATCTATACTATAGGATTGTCTACTTATATTTTTTTATTGAATGAGTGATATAGGATTCTTTACTCATATTATATTATTGAATCTGTATCGTATGATTTTTTACTTATATTTGATTATTTAATATGTGCAAGAAAGGGAGATGCAACTCGATATCAAAGTAAATATAATTTCCTTGTGTTTTCTTACCAACCTTTATTGTCATTAATCTATCTTCAGAGAGCATGTGGATCCAGACGTGCAACCTTCACTTGAGATGATGGCTAATTCGTTTTTTGAGTAGTTGGGAGTTGAAGGCACAACCTAACAAAAGCAATACCCAACTGGCTGTTAAGAGTAGACCAAGACAGAAAATGCTACTCCATGTTTTGGCGCTTTCCCACAATGCTCGGTAGCATGATGATAAAAAGACTTAGGGGCTAGGCCGAGTATAAGGTAGAATATAGAACAACAAGAGGGAATTTTAGGGCTAGTCTATATCACATTGAGTGAGATATTTTATTGCTACCTTATAGTCAGTGCGGTTATCTGGGTTGATTTTATGGTGAAAAGACCATAACAAAACTAGATAACAAAGTGAGAGATATGTAGAAGATATCAAAGTTAAAGAATCAGAAATATTTGTTGTTTTATTCATGTAACATTTCATACCAGTTTTTATATTGAAATTGTAAGTTGTAATTATTGTTACATCTCTTAGTAATTAAGTAACAAGATTCAGTTTATTAGTTAGGCCTTTAAGTAAGATTGACCCAGATATTTGAAGTCACACACAGCTTCGTGGGCTAGCATCTGGTCTAAAATTCGACCCGAATCTATACCAAGACCCGACATATAAAGGAACTTACTTTCCCAATCTTTTTTAACCCTAGTCGACAGCCACCTTTGTCTCCTCTTCTTCTCTCTCTCTGACTTCCTCCTCAAACGAAGCGGAGGAACATCGAGGCCAAGTTTGTCCCGTAAGAATGAAAATCAAGATTTAGACAAGGGTTTGGTGAGAAAATCACTTACTTGGTCATATGTCCGGACATAACGAATATCCAGAGACCCTTGAACCACCTGATCCCAAATAAAATAAAGATCAAGCTCAACTTGTTTGGCTCGGGCGTGCAAAACTGGATTTGATACCAAAGAACTTGCTCCAAGGTTATCACACAAGATAGCCGGAGTTCGATGAAGAGGAATACCGATTTCATCCAATACATAGCGTAGCTAAATCAATTATGACGAAAGATTGACAATGGACTGGTACTCAGATTTTGTACTGGATCGAGAGACCACTCCTCATTTCTTAGAAGAATATCAGACTAGAGAGTCACTGAGAAACACACTGTAGCCTCCCACTGAGCGATGATTATCCAAAGATCCAGCCCAGTCCGCATCAGTAAATCCAGTGAGCTGATGAGCATCACTGGGTTTAATATGAAGACCTAACGACACTATCCCAAATAAGTATTTCAAAATTCTCCTTACAATTTTTAAATGTGTAGTGGTAGGAGACTGTTGAAATTGGCTCATCTTATTAACAGCAAACTCGATGTCAAGCCTTGTGCGAAGTTGGTATTACAACAAGCCTAACACACTTCTGTACCGTGTAGGACATTGAATATTGTCACCATCAAACTTGGAGAAGGCATGAATGACTCACATTGGTGTGGAGCAGGAATTTTCACTGGAGAGCCCTTTATTAACAAGTAAGTTGTTAATGTATTTTTTAGAGTCATCTTGGTACACCTCTATGCCCATAAAATGTTTGAGACAACCCATATGAAGTATTTGTATGAACTAAGTTAAGTAGACAGAACTGTAACTAGTGACTATTATATTATCCATATAAACCAATATGATGATAGATACCTCTTTAGTCATTAGGAAAAACATAGAGCAATCTGCTCTTAAGTTTCGAAAACCCCACAAAAGTAATGTATCCTTCAGCATGGAATACGAGGCTCTAGGAGTTTGCTTTAAGCCACACATGGCTTTATATAGTTTGGAAAGATGATTAGGAAAACCAATATCCACATAACTTTGAGGCTGCTCTATAAACACCTGTTCTTTTAAATCACCATTTAGGAATACATTACTTATATCAAGTTTCCTTATGGTATAGTCCCTAGATACAACCAGTGTAAGCACAAGTCTTCTGGTGGACGCCTTCATAACAAGGCTAAAGGTTTCGGTGAAATCAGTGCTAGGTTGTTGATGAAATCCTTTAGCCACAAGTCTGGCTTTGAACATTTTAATAGACCGATTATAATTATACTTCAATTTATAAACTCATTTACATTCGACCAAGCTCATGTTATCTTTATATGCAACCAGGGAGGCATCATACTCAGTTTTCATAGCTTGAGACCATTCAGGAATAGTGACAGCCTCAGAGAATTTTACAAGTTTTTCTAATAGCAGTAATAGGCACAGTCGTAAGACTAGTATAAACAACCTTAGGATTAGAAATACCAATTTGACCTTTTTTAATCATAAAATGGGTATTAAGGTCATTTGAAAGGGGAGGGTGAAAACTGGGATTATCAAAAGGTAGTTCAATCACTAATCTGGTTGGACTTGATGGTTATATAACAGGTGGTGTAGATGACAAGGCTATATTTATGGCATGAGAAAAAGTTGGACTAGCTGGTTCTTGCTGTGAAGAGCTAAGGCTAAAAGGTACGTTTTGTGAGAGTATGTTTGTATTGTATGATTGTTGATTTGGTATGTGTGATTCTCTATTGTTAGGATTAGTCACCGGAGAGTTATGTAGTGTTGTGGAAACGGTCTATTATAGATTAGAAGTATCAAATGAATACTTGAAATTAGAAAACCTAGGTAACCATAAAGACACGGATTTAGAGACATGACCTTTTGAACCCAGAAAACCAGAGAAGCAAGAAAATTCATCTTCATTGAAGATGACATTTCTAGACACATAAACCCTCCTAGTAGGACTGAACACTTATACCCCTGTGCACAGAAATATAGCCCATAAAAACACACTTAGTATAGTGGTATTGAAATTTATTGGTCTGATAATGCATGAGACAAGGAAAACAAGAACAACCAAACACCCTTAAAAAACCATAATTAGGTTGAGTGTTGAACAATTTCTCAAAGGGAGACTTATCCTAGAGAACAATAGTAGGAAGTCTATTGATTAGATACACTATTGTGTGAAAGGTATCAGACCAATAGCTGAAAGGAAGGTCATATTGAGCTAGAAGAGTCGTACAAGTCTCAGTGACATGTTTGTGATTTCTTTATGTTCTCTTATTATGAGCAAAAGAGTAAGAACATGATGTCTTGAGTTAGATTTCTTACTCCTTTGCCAATGAAAGAAAGGTCTTAAACTCACCACCTCCATCTGACTGAAAACACTTAATCTTAATATTTTCATTTGATTTTCTACTAAAGTATTAAATTATTTGAAAGCCTGTAGAGCATCACCTATATGTTTTACAGGGTACAGCCATTTATATCTAGAAAAATCATCCACAAATAGAATATAAAATCTGAACCCATTCTTAGAAACAAAGGAGAAATCCCACACAAGTCTGAATGAACCAAATCTAGAACATTTGTGGACTAAGAAAGAGACCTAGAATAAGGAAGATAATGTGACTTGCCTAGTTAACAATCATCACAAAATACCTTTTCATTAGCAGAACCAACATAAAGATTATAAACTTTTAGAACGAGAGAAAGAACCCTTATGGAAGGATGACCTAACTTTCTATGCCACCCTTCCTTTAAAGACTTAAAATAACTAGATAAATAGACACATTTGACACACTAGGATGACCCTTTAGAGAAACAACCTTAAAGTTACAAGAGTCAGATGAGCATTCCAACCTATAGAGTCCACTCTCAATCTTCCCTGTAAGAAGAATCATCCATGTGATCTTGTCCTTCACAAAAAAGTTAGAAGTATGAAATGCAAGAAAGATATTATTATGTGAAGTTAATTGAGAAACCGATAGAAGGTTTTTGGTAATTTGAGGGACATGTAAGATGTTGTTTAGTTGGATATGTTGATTGGTTTTAGTATAAAGAGTAATTTCACCTAATTGTTTAATTCTAAGTTTACTACTATTGCTTACACCCACTAACTTAATACCTGAATACTCTGATTTCTGTGAAATTATTATAGCTAAATTAGAGACATGGTGGCTAGCACCACTATCAATATACCAGGCTTCATCTCCACCTCCAGACTCTTGAGAAACAGTCAAAGCACTTTGATCTTGAGAAACCTTGTTCTGATCAGTTGGTAAATGTCCCATCACACTAGGATCATCTCTAAAGTAGCAATAAGCACCTCTATGGCCATATTTCCAACATATCTGACAAATAGGCTTGCTATTACATTTGAACATGCCTCCTCTACCCTTGTAAGAGCCTCTTCCTCTGTTTTTTTAGATTAGTTGGGGTAATACCTCCCCTTATAAGCACCTCTACATTGTCATTTGTTTCCATTTTTTGAATTGAAGTTGTACTTGTTGTTACCAAAAGACCTAGATTTTTTCTTACTAACTAAGGCAAGATTAACATTAGCCAAGGACAACTGCACTTTATTTGCTTGTCCAATTTGTTCTCATAGGTCAATAGAGTGTCTTGAAGGTCTAGTCAATTTTGCACTTCCTTGTATGATAGGTGCACACCAATAAGAGTGTGTTTTATGTTTAGGCTAGCTAACACCTGAGACACCAAATAATCCAGTGACTCAGGAGAACCTACTAGAGCTAGGTTGTCTGATATATGCTTCATCCTTGCTAGATAGTCCTCCATTGATGAATTTCGCTTCTTGGTTCTCTAAAACTTTGCCTTGAAAAAAGTCACTATAGATTTTGTCTGGGAGCCAGACAGCCTAATTATAACATCCCATGGTCCTTTCGAGGTCTCTTCCTCCCATTAGTAATTGGTCATTTCCTTTCCAGTTATTGTATTCAGGATTTTCAATTACTGAACTATCAAAACTGCTCAGCAGGTTGGAAGGAAAAAGTTTATCACCATTGATAAACCCGCCCAACTTGTTACCCCTTATTATAGGCAACACCATAAGATTCCACAACAAGAAGTTGTGTCTACCAAGTCTTTGACTATTAAAGGTACTTACCTAATTTATTTGCGTATTTTTGTTAGACAACGGGTTATCCAATGGAGATGAAGCTTGATTAGCTGAGTCGGAGCTAAAGGATGGAGAGTCTGTCATTGAAGGAACTACTCTGATACCAAGTGAGAGATATGTAGAAGATATCAAAGATAAAGAATCATAAATATTTGTTGTATTATTCATGTAACACTTGATACATGTTTTTATATTGAAATTGTAAGTTGTTTGTGTAACAACTTATTGTTACATTTGTAGTAATTAAGTAACAAGATTTAGTTTATTAGTTGGGCCTTTAAGTAAGATTGGCCCAGAAATTTGAAGTCACACACAGTTCTTGGGCTAGCATCTGGTCCAAAATTCAACCCGAATCTATACCAAGACCCGACACATAAAGGAACTCACTTTCCCAATCTTCTTTAACCCTAGTAGGCAGCCACCTTTTTCTCCTCTCTCTCTTTGACTAACAACACTAACTATAGGTAGATAATATCATACGCAAAAGACCCTATTTTATTTTATTTATAAAATATTCTTAGAGAAACAAAGACTGAAATTAGAGCAAGAACACAAATTTAAGTAATACGTAATCTATAAGGTTTTAAATCAAGCAGTCTAGTGAACTTCAGCTTTCAAATCATTAATGACTATATATATCGGACAAGGCATCTCTCATAAAAAAATGTATGACAATCATCAACAATAAAAGACAATAGACAGTAATAAACCTTAACATGAAAGCTGCATATACCATACTACTTTAATAAATTCTTATATAAACATGCGTAATACACAAATGACATAAAAAAGATAAACAACGAACCACATTACAACCATTGATTATGATGTTTTAAGATCCAAAACTCTCATAAAAAGCTTTAGTGTGTGACAAAAACAATAGACAATACGAAATTTTATACCCAACAATGAAAAAACATATTTATATAAACAAGAAACGAAACCCGAAGAAGAATTTTGTTTAAGAGAAGATGAGGTACCATATGGTGCTATATAGATAGAGTGGAGGACCTAACCCTCATCTTACAAATAATTTAGGTTTTTTAGGATTTGGGGCCATTCATTTTTATGAAGGTTTTAAATTATTTTCATCCAAATTAAATATAATATTTATTCAATTTTCTTTACCCCCACATCAAAACTTTAATACCTAACCCCTATTTTTAATATATCAACCTCTTATTCTTTTTAAAATTTTCATGTATTTTTTAAAACACTTGTTCTAAAAAATATCACAAAACTTTATATTTTGACACAAACACAACCAAATGGAATGAGATATTAAGTAACTTTATTTGATAAGACTATATTCCACAGATGTAGCATATTCCTTATTACGACTAGGTCCATCGAGTCAATCAAGGATTATGATCATAATTATGATAAAGATTGCGTTCTAGATTATGATGAGGGTAAAGATTAAAATTATGACTAGAGTCATATTTGAGACAGTGACGACGATCACTGTTATAATTATGACAATGGTCGTATTTGAGATGATGTCGAGGGTTGAATTCTAGATAATGATCAAGTTTGTTTGCAGAGTTTTGAAAAATGGGAAAGCCAGAGTTATGATGAGGTTCACATTCAAGATTACGACGTGCGTTAAATTAAGAATCAAGGCATGCACGTAAATTTATACGTTTTGTTTTATAAGAAGTTACCAAATATCAAGGCATGCACGTAAATTTATACGTGTTGTTTTATAAGAAGTTTCCAAGTTGGCGCACACATATTTACACGTGTCATTCCATAGAGGTTGTCAAGAATATATGTTACACTGTTATAACAAAATGGCACATCCAATTATTGATTGGATACATGTGCAGTTTAATGATTAGTAGACGATTTTATGTAAATACTATAAATAAGTAATAAATCTTCATTTGGAGACTCATTATGTTTTTCTAATAAAAATATTATATATATATTTTATATTTTCTTTCTTGATCAGCTAAATATTTGGAGAGATTTTCTCCTAACAAATTTGTCAATGTATGTGGGAAGTGGTCTTATTTTCAAATTTTATGTTTATGTTTACTAATGGTGGTAATGCGGTTATGAATAAAAACAAATTTTCATAGAATTTGTCAAATTCAAGGTAGTCTGATAGTGATTCCATGAACGATGTTTGGTTCACTTATTGATGAAAATTTTTGGTACATATGAATCAAGTTTTAGGTACGGTTGGTTTGGAGTATAGAATACCGGAAGTGATAGTAATTCATCAAAACCAGTCAATTGGTGTGGCGTCTTGAGATATTCATATGCATGATAGATCTGATTGTGAAATATTTTATGCCTGTGGGGTTGTTTTACCTAGTGTTCAAGGTGTAAATCTCACACATTTAGGTACGTCTACAATTCATTTTAGTGTTCAATTTTTCGAAGCTCAATTTGAGGAGATGAAACGAGATAAAATCAAGTTTAGTCATTTGAAAGTTGAAACCGAGCAAGAGGCTCATATTACTTTTGAGAGATGCATTATAGTTACTAACAGAAAAGATGATATCAAATGGTAAAAACAAACATTGATGTTCTTGAGTGTGAAGGTCAATTGAGTAGTGTTGCATATAAAAATAGTAAAGAAAAGATGGTAATGTTGTATACTAAAAAGAGGCTAAGAATGGAAAATTGTATGCTTTAAAAATCTTATTTTGTTAATAAAATTTCAGAATGAAAACTTCAAACAAAACAATTTCAGTATCGTATGGAAATTTAGGAGGGATCATGCGATCGTGAGCATTATTTAAAACAATTTAGGAATATCTAGAGGATTTAAAATGATATTTACGGGAAATACATTTGATTGGTTTCATTCTTTCCCTTATGGACGATACAAAATTTTGAAGGAATATGACATGGTTTTAGAAACGATTTTATTGGTAATAGATCATATAAGAAACATGGGGATTCCCTAAATAACTTATATCAAAGGGAAAATGTTATTTTTAGTTATATGTGTGTGAGACGAATTCTTTGAAAACTTGTAAAGAATATGTAATTATCGTTGATTTTAAAAGAGATTTGATTCTATATGGTAGACTATATAAAGATCTTGTCATATTTCCAGCTAATACTATAGGGTATAATTTAGTGAGTGTAGATCAATTTATTAGGGTTGAGAAACCAAAGAGCAAAGTTGTGGAGTTTTCCAAAGTTTAAGATTTAAAAGTTGTGATGTGAGATAGGAAAAATATTGACGAGATAAAATATAACGATGTGAATAAAGTTTATTTGAACAGAGTGAGGTTGCTGACCCAAGTATTCATACCAACAAGTAAAAGCTCATCAATTAAGAGATGACGTTGATTAGGGAAATGAGGTTGCTGACCCAAAGGAAAAAGTAGAACATGAAAATAGTTTAAATAAAATGGGGGAAGTTGATTTTTTAAGTTGAAAATTTGTTAAAGTTGGAAGTAAATTATGTGAGTTTTGCTTGGAAAGGTTGGTAAAATTGTTGGAGGATAATGAGGATGTTTTTGCTTGGAGATCAAATTAAGTTACATATGTAACTTCATCAATTATATGTTAGAAGTTAACATCGGTTGTTTCTCAAGAAACGATCCAGGCTATTGTTAATAAAGTAGAGAAGCTGTTAAGGCTTGGTCATATTCAAGAAGGAAGTATCCAACATGGGTAACTAATTCATTTTTGGTTAAGAAAAAATAATGGGCAACGACATATATGCGTGGATTTTACTAATCTTAATAAGGCATGTCCCAAAGATGCGTTTCCTTTTCCTCAGGTTGATGATTTCGTTGATACACCTTTTGGTCACGATTTTTTATCATCCATGGATGCTTATTACAATTAATTTAAGATATACCCGAATGATAAGGAGCAACGGGTTCCAAACAAATAGGTTTGTATTTTTATAGAGTAATAATACGTTAGGTCGACGTATAAACGGTTGGTTAATCGAAAATTTAAGAAGTAATTGGGAAAGGATATGGAAGCCTATATAAGTTACATGATTGACAAGAGTAATACTGAGGATCGTCAAGTGGAAGTCATGTGTGAAATATTTCAAAATTTGAGCAATTTCAATCTCAAGTTGAATCTTTTAAAATGTTCCTTTGGAGTAAGAATGGAATTGTCTTTTGCTTTATTTCGAAAGCATCAGATATGATTCATTTTTTTTTATAGATTCTTAAGGGGCTAAGAAGTTTATTCGAATGAATATTGTAATGAAGAATATCAAGTTTTGAAAGATTATTTGGTTTTGCTAGAGATCATGTTGTCTCCGATGACAGGTTAATCTTTCTACCTTTATATTTTCGTACCTAGTCATGATGTGGCAACCGTTTTAATGAAAAAATTAATAAAGTGCAAAGACCAATATATTTATGCAACTAAAAGTTTAATTGATGTTGAAAAAATATATTTGAATTTGGGAAAATTTGTTATATCTACATAAAAAATGAGGCCTTATTATCAGATTTGTAGTATCATTGTGCAATCATATTTTCCTTTGAGAAGTTTATTCAAAAAATAAAATTTCTCGAGAATACTCACAATAGGGTCGGTTGAGTTGGAAGAATATGAGATTGTGTATGAACCTCGTATTATGATTAAAGCTCAAGAAGTAGCAGATGTCATAAGTTAGTTTGTTGGTGAAAGGTTGATTGATGACGAGGGTGTGTAATCTGATAGGGAAAGGTATTTTGAATGGATAGTTGAAGTAGATGGAGTTTCAGGTATTATCATATTTCAAAAGTTCCTAACAATGCTTCCGAGTATGAGCCTGTGTTGGGAGGTTTAAAGTTAGCTCATATTTATAAAGCAAACATTATTCGGGTAAGGTTAGATTCAAAATTGGTTGTAAGTCAGGCTACTGGTGTTTAGAAAGCCAATAATGAAAGTATAAGGGGTTACTTAGTGGTTTTAAAATAATGGGAAAATATATTTGAAAATGAGTAATTTGAGCATGTACCTCGTCTTAATAATTCGGGTGTTGATTTACTAGCAAAGATAGTTGTGTTGGGTGGTAATCCTTTTGTTATTGTTGAGGACAGATTATTGGTTTTTACTCTATTAAGCATACGTCGGGAGAAGTTAACTTTATAGTTGATGCATTAAGCAAGCGGAGTATGATAATATGTATAGAAGCAGAGGTTGTTTGGTTTGAGATGATGAAAGATTACTCTCTACTAATCCACATTTTGGTCTTATCTTGGAAGATGTTAGGGCGGGTTTGAGAATGACTTTTCTAGTGATAACTGGCAATCTGTTTAAAATTAATCTATTATGTATTCATGTTGGGAATTTAAGGTTATTAATAGTGCCTGATAAGCATAATGAAAGGCATGGTGGTCGAGATCAGACCCTACATTCTGCATCTCGCCAGTTTTATTTGCTTCACTTGAAGTGGAATTCCAATGCTAGCTTCCAATGTCGCATTTATCATATGGCGAAACATACGACTTCCAATGCTAGCTTGGAATTTTTTTTTGTATTGCCAAGAATGCAACAAAGTAATTATTCTATATTCCTGGTCGTTGATAGGTTTTCTAAGATGACTCACTTTATCGCATGTAAGAAAACAACAGATGTCGTGAATGTCACGACTCTGTATTTTCGAAAGGTCTACCATCGACATGGTTTGCCTATGAATATCATCTCTAATTAAGATCCTCAGTTCTAGAGGAGTTTATGGCGTCTTACAAATGCGAAGCTGAGCTTTAGGAGTGCCTATCACCTATAGACGGATGGGCAGACAGAGGTAACAAACCAGACTTTTGGAAACATGTTGCATATAGAGGTGGGTGGAAACTGAAATTTGTGTTATTCAAGGATCTATCATGTTGAGCTCGTCTATAACAGACAACCCAAAAGAAGTACATGCGTGGCCCATTCATAGCGGTATATGGCTATAATCCGTTGGGTCCCACGGACTTGGCATTTTTAGTTATAAACAAGGTTACTGTGAGGGTCAAGACCGTGATTGGTGAGTTATGGGAAATCCATAAGAACACGAGGAAACATCTCGAGGAAATGAATGCATAATATGAAGCTATTGTAGGCAGCAAATGTCGCCTACTCGAGTTTGAAGTGGGTAGTTTCATGTGGGCCGTCTTGACCAGAGATTGGTACCCTACCCATGAGTACAAAAAACTGGCAGTAAGGAAGGTGAGTTCATACGAAGTCATGGAAAAGATTAATCCAACTACATACAGTTTGAAGCTTTCCAGCTATATAAAGACACATAATATCTTTAACCTAAAGCACCTAGTTCTTTTACCGACGCTGCTGATGACGATGAAACTGAGAATTTGAGGGTGAATTATTCCCACGGAGTAGAGGATGAAGTAGCCCAGCAAGCCCATAGATATCTCACGATTCTGGACAACGCAAATAGTTCTTCCTACTACACTGAATCTTAGGTTCTGTCACTTTAAGTAGTCAAACTTAAGATCTCAATGAGCCCGTCGAATTCAAAAATATGAAGGCCTAGTCACAAATTTTGGGCCCCAAAATCCTGCGTTTAGGGTCCAAACAACTATATTAATATTACTTTATACATTTATTTAAAATAGCCAAGCAATTCCAATATCTTCATATTTGGCTAGGCCTTATTTTATTGCATTATGGATATTTGTGTAATTTTGAGTTAATGTTTGAGACCGTTCCTAAAACCCTATTTCTTCGACATCTTTTTGTTAATTGAGAATTATTGTTTAAAATTTTGGAGTTCTATCACCCTAGATTTAGGGTTTATCCCGCTCTACTTCTTTTTTTGTTATCTTACCTCTACCAACGAGCGTCATTTATTGTTGATCGGTCCGATTGTTGATGGATAACTTATGGTATATGACTTCTTTCAATGTTTCATTAAACTAAGTTAGCTCTGCAAGTAGTGGTTCAGGGGTCGCAAAAGTATCTTCATGTTTAGACGGGTCTATGCAACCTTCTTGAGTGGCCATCTACCCAAGGGTTCGACGTGACACCCTCAAATTTAACTCGAAGGGGACTACCTTCATAACTTTGTTGGATTCATCTATTTTCAGCCTATTCAAGGCCGAACTACTCATTGACTCACATGGATAAATTATCAGATTCTGAACCACTCTTGAACTTTGAAAAATATATTGTCGCTTCTTTAAGGATATCCAAGTTGTATATACTTAATTTTGCATGACCTTCAAATTGGCCTTTGTTTGTTTTTCAGCCCCTTGTAAATTATTTTCTTTTATCGTTCCACTAAATTGGATGCCCTTGCCTTGGTTGGATGATACCCTTCTCAGATATCTATTCCCTCAAGTATTCGTTGTGTTTTAACGTGTTTTTCTAGTATTCTTAAAGGCGCTTGTGCCGCGGATAAATTGTGATAATATTAATAAATTTGGGGTTGAAATTGAAGAAACTGGAAAATTAATGTACTTGAGGGAAATTTTGGAACAGTTTTTTTTTTGGTGAAAATAAACTTTAAATTAATGGAAATAGTTCATACAAGAGACCTGGGGCATACGCCGAGGAGACGTTAAATCGAAAGAGAGTTTGATTTAGAAGTACAACATTGAACATAGTAAACATAAGATCACTGTCTGCTGACATGACATAAACGAGTCTCGGACTTCGGGCTCGATCGGATCGCTTGGAGGATTGCTAGAAGTCTTGGAGAGAGAAGATCCTGCAGAGAAAAAGAGTAATTAGAAGATAAATCATAATATTTTACTGTGGCCAGCTGATCTTGGTACCCTGGAATCTGAATCGTAGATCATCTATAATACGATGGAATGTTAAGGATTCCAGGACTGGAGCGGAACCAAAAATTCTTGCATTCCGCTCCTTCCAGACGTGGTAAGTGACCGCGGCAAAGCAAGTACGCCAGATAAAATGGTCACGAGAGTTAGACCATTTTGACGCCTCGATAATCCAAGATTGCCAGCTCGAAGAAGAGAACGGAAATTCTAGCATAGAACTAGCATATGACCAAATATTCTGAGTGAATCGACACTCATAGAGAATATGAGAGATAGATTCAGAATCAGAATTGCAAAGGACACAGTCAGTGGGGGTGTTTAGTCCCCAACCGAGAATTTTGTCCCTGGTTACAAGCTTGCCTAAAATAGCAAGCCAAAGAATAAAGGAGTGGCGAGGAATGTTATATTTTTGCCATACTAACCCGGCCCAACCCACATCGGGGCTGGGAGATCGAATTGCGTTATACGTGTCCTTAATAGTAAAAGTACAATTTCCTGCTTTTGCCGTCAAGAAAGGAACATCGTTGGAGGTGATGTGGGGGGGGGGGGAAGAGTTTCGATGAGGTTTCTTATTTCAAGTAGATGAGGTCTACTTCGAGCTCTCGCTGGTCTGATATCCGCTAGCCAGTTCCAGGATCCATTAAGAATGATATCTGATACCTTAAGATTATCTCCCAAACGAGAGTCACTTATAATGCTCTCTCCAAAGTGAGAAGCCAGAGACTTTGAAAGAAGCCAAGGGTCATACCAGAAAGAAGTATTTTTACCATTGCCTATAGCCACCCTGTACAAATTACTTGCCAAAGGGCGCAAACGAAGAATTTTCCTCCAAATCCATGATTGATTGGATCCAGAAATTTTTGTTTTTCATTTTTTCCACTTTTATCCACTCACACCAGATGGAGTGGTTCTTATTACTAACAATAGACCAAAGATGCTTAAGGATGGCCGCCTGATTCGAAATTTTTAGATTCAAAATCCCAAGGCCACCCTCTTTTATGGGAGTCGTTACAGAGTCCCAGGAGACCTTTGCCCCATGATTCTTCGTGATCGTTCCCGACCAGAGAAATCGACTGAGATATTGACTTAGCTCTTTGATTATTCTAGAGGGAAGAATAAAAATAGAGGACAAGTAAACCTGACCAGCAAATAAGACAGACTTTATCAACTGGAGACGCCCTGCATAAGAGAGGTGTTTGGAGGTCCAGGACTCAATGCGATTAGTGATCTTGTGAAGAAGTGGACGACAGTCCGAGTGGGTTAGTCTACTTGTTATAAGGGGGACTCCGAGATATTTTACTGGGAGAGTACCTTCCGGGAAGCCCAGAATGGGCAAAATACTAGACTTGAGAGACTCATCAATACCCGAAAGAAAAATATGACTTTTAAATGGGTTAACTTTAAGACCAGAGATATTATGGAATTCATCTAGGGCCTCTTTTATAAGGATTAGAGAGTTAGAGTCCCCATGGAAGAAGATCATCAGGTCATCTGCGAAGCAGAGATTGATGATTTTAAGCTTTTGGCACTTCCAGTGAAATCTAAAGTTTTTATTCTGGCTTTTTTCCTTGAGTAACCCTGAAAGAACTTGCATAATGAGTACGAAGAGAAAAGGTGATAAAGGATCTCCTTGTCTCAGACCCTTTATCCCAGGAAAATTCCCGTAAGAGTCTCCATTTATATTAATGGAATAAGAGGTGGAGGAGATACATTTTATTATCCAAGTAATCTTTTTTTCAGGGAATCGCATAGCTACCAGGATATCAAGAACTAAGAGCCAATGGACATTATCAAAAGCTTTCATAATATCTATTTTGAGAGCTATCCTTTTGCCTGCAGCATTGATATGATACCCTCGTAATAGTTCTTGGGACAATAGAATGTTGTCTGATATATTCCTTCCCGCCACGAAGGCCGATTGAGAAGGGTCAATTAGGTAAGGGAAGGAGTCCTTAATTCTATTAGCTAAAATTTTGGAGATAATTTTATAGACTACATTGCAAAGTGCAATAGGTCTAAAGTCTCCAGGAACAGAGGGAGATACGGTCTTGGGGATAAGGGCAATGGTAGTTGAGTTCCAAGATTTATCTAAAGATCCCGAATTAAAGAATTCAAGGACACCATTACAAATATCAGGTCCAACTATACTCCAAGAAGATTTAAAGAAGGAAGAGTTATATCCATCAGGCCCAGAGGACTTGTTACTATCAATACTGAATAATGCAGATTTAATTTCATCGCAAGAGATTTCACGCGACATTAAAGCCCTATCATTACTATTGACTGTATGAGTAATCAGAGAAGAGACTCTCCTCAGCCCCGGGTAAGAAGTAGAATGGGGAGTGCCCAACGAATTTTCGAAGTACTTTACTATGACTTTAGAGATACCAGCTTGCGAAGAGATGGTAACTCCTGAGTCATTAATAATAGAAACAATTTTATTACGGAAGAGACGGGACTTAATACTATTATGGAAGAATTTAGTATTCTTATCCCCGAGCTTAATCCAATTTTCTCGAGATTTTTGTTTTATAAATGACTTCTCGGCACGACTATAAAATATATAATCTTTGGATGCCTCAATTTCTTCGCAAATGAGACACGGGTTGAGGGGGTCTAGCCCAAGTCTTGATTGGGTCTCGAACAGCTTAGATTGAGCCGAACTAACTCGGATGCTGATATCGCTAAATTCTTTACGATTGAGTTTTGCGAGATCAAGCTGGAGTCTTTTTAGCTTTTCAGTTACAAGCCGCATTCCAGAGGAGGAAGAAGGGCTATTCTAGCTTTTCAGGACAATTTCCTTAAAGGAAGGATGCGATTGCCACATGTTGAAAAACCGGAAGGGCTTTTTACTTCTAGGTTTAGGCATCCCGAGGTTGAGAGTAACTGTGGTATGGTCTGATGTTCTAAGGAAGCCATATTGGGCAAAAGACATTGGGAAAAGATCGTCCTAGTTGGGACTGACCATAACCCTATCAATTTTCGAGAGGATTGGACGATTAGGCTGTTTGTTAATCCAAGTGTAGTAAAACCCGGTGGACCGGAGATCACTAAGCTCACTTAGGTAACAGCAGTTGTTAAACTCGTCAATTGCAGAAGCCCAATTATCTGAAGCACCAATTCTCTCATCAGGGTGGCGAATAACATTAAAGTCTCCTAGTGAGACCCAAGGGATATGTTTCTCTTGATTGGAAATGGCTATTAAGTCCTTCCAAAGGGGAGAGCGGTCAATTGCTTCGTTAAAAGCATAGATTGCAGTTAATCTAAAGATCGAATTATTGTCATGGCATTTAACTCGGCAATAGATGTACTGAGGGGACTCGGATAGTTTGGAGATTGTGATCACGCTTGGGTTCCAGGTGACCCAAATTCGACCGAGGGGGTGGGAGGAGTAATTATTTATGACATGCCAGAAAGGAACCATTTTAATTATGATAGAATCAACTTTAGTTATTTTAACTTTAGTCTCAACTAGAATAACCATAGAGATACTATTTCTAATTATAAAATCAGTTACGTTTTTTTGTCTAACAGGGTCATTGAGACCTCTAACATTCCAGGATGCAATATTCATTAGAAAGGAGACTTACAGTGCATCAGACGATGGTCCTGTCGGAGGACATATCCATTTTTCCCTTCCCCTTCGGGTCTACAGTGCGAAGCCTTTTAGGAGGAGATTCCGCCTCTTCTCCGCTTTCCAATCCCAAGGAACTTGGTTTTATAGATGGGGAATTGGATAACTTTGAGGGGATTTGGGAAAGTTTGTTTAAGAATCGCCTTCCTTTTGGACCTTTTCCGGCGTTACCAAAATTCCTGATTAAAGAGTATGGAACATATGAAGAGGGTCCACCCATTAATCCTTGACCCAAATTACGTTTTGGCCTATCAATTGTTAGAATTTGGGTCGGCCCGATCGATTTAAAAGATCTGCTTTGATTTGAAGAAATAGACCGACTTTTATTGGAGACCCGCTGGTTAAGCCCATCTGAGCTTGGGCCCAGCGAGCTGCCAGCAATAAACCCAGCAGGGCCCACGACTCGTGGGCCCCCTGGTTTCGATAACAGAGGCGCTGTAACCTCTGTAACTGGGCTAGAAACCGGAAGCAGAGAAAGCCCAGCCTGAGTATTCTCACGAGAAGGCCCAGTCTGCTTAGACTTTCTTGAAAACCCAACCAACATCAGGTCGCTTTCGAAGTCCTTCTTCTCCTGCAGTGCAACTGAGACGATTTCGAAACCAGAGCCAGAGCCAGATCCCTTGACTAAACCCGTAACCGACTTTTCCCTATCTCCTTCTTCAACCTCCGATGCCGGAACCATCCATCTCTCCGTCGTCGAGAACCTTTGCCCGTTGCTGTCACCACACCCAACGTCGGTCGATGCTTTGAAGCTGTCTCCAAATCCCATCGATCCCTTGAGACCAGTCGTCTCAACTGAAACCCTATCGCCGGTCGGAGCGTCTCTGATCAAGGAGTCTTGAGACGAAATCCTTTGCCCGTTGCCTACTCTGGAACTGGAATCTAAGCCAGGAAGAGTTTCATTTCGGTCTCCATGGCTCCTTGAGCCGATCGAAGGAGCAGTATACTGAGATGAGATTCCACGCCGGTCACCGGATTGAAGAGTCAGTGGGGATCCTTCTTCTCGGGATATCAGATTGGGAGAGTGTCCAACGGAAATGGCAGCAACCAAGGAGTCATAAGCTCCCTGAGTGGTAATCTCACTGGTACACCGTCGCAACACCTCACTTAGACAACTCTCCACCACTGAACTCAGATCCCACTTGAAATCTTGATGCGACATGGTGATGGATTGCTGGTTCTCTATGAAATCAAGATGCACCTCCGATTTCACCACAGAGACACTCGCTTTGCTCCAACTATCCGGTTTCGAACACTCGTCGGAGTGAGGAGGACTCACCGACTTTCCACCAAAGATACGTCTAAAGACCATGATTATGAATGAAGACAGGATAACCACTTGTTTTGAGTCGGAACCAGCAAGAACCCGACCAACGAAATCGACGGAAATATATTATGACCAGTGATTTTTCAAAGAAAAATATATTAATGCTTGAAAAAATATATTAATGTTGAAAAAAAAAATGAAAATAATATTTTCTGAAATACTGTTTAAATATTGAATTAAGAGAAATATTAAAGCGAAATATAAAAAAGAAATTAATGCTCAATTAAGAAAAAAATATTAGACTAAAATTTTATTTAACTATATTATTTAAAATATTATTTTATTTAGGATAACTATTTTACTATTTGTAATTTGGTTTATTTTAGAGCTTCAATGTACCGTTTGGTTTCTTTTCTTTCGGCTCTAATATAAATAGAGAAACGGGTTTTCTTTTCGACTAGAACAAAGGGTGAGAGAGAAAAAGGAGAATATAGAACGAGACAACACAGAAGAAGAGGAAGGTATGGCTTGTATGGGTTTTCGATCGGCAGAGATAAGGAATTAAGTAGATATTTTATATAATTATATTAGTGCGGGTCCGGTGGAAAAAATTAAACAGATCGATCAGTTATACTATTTGATATAATTATATTAGCGTGGGTCCAGTGGAAAGAATTAAAAAAAAAGCCACGAGAAGAAACAAAGGGAATGGGTTTAGGGTTTTCACGAGAAGTTATAAATAGAAGACAAGAGAGAAGAAAAAAGGTGTCGACTTTGACTTTGAGTTTTTTTCGATTAACACGAGAAAAAAAAAAGGCAATTGAGGGTTTAACATAGAACGACGAAAGCAACAGAGAGGTAAAGAAACCGGAATTTGCGGTTTCGGTGGATTTGTTTCGGCAAGAGACAGGTGACAGCTGTTTTTTGGGTTTTCTTTCGGCAGCGGCAACATACAATCATACGGCAAGAGGCAGACAGTTGTTCGGTTTAACATTCTCTAAATTTTTATTCGTTTATTTCCATTCTTCCTAGAATTATGTTAAATTTTGTACCCATGATAATGATTCGTTCGATTATGTTTGATTGATACTTAGGGTTTTATTGCTTAATTGATTTGTGAGATACGTTTATCGGTTACCTAGTATCGTTGTACTTAGCGTTAGATCTGTCGCGAACATCTAGTTTGTTAATCTTTAATGAATGCGAAAGTGGACTTAAGAGTTTAGAACTTGCCATGCTAGCTTAGGTTCTTGAATGATTCGTATTGTGATTGTTCATTGGTGTGAATTAAAGTTGTAGGGAGTGAATTCGAAACAAAGAGTTTACAGTGGAAGTTTTTAGTAGTGAAAAGTACCTCTGAATATTTCATAGGTCAAAATAACTCCTTCAGCCTCTTTAAATAGGCAAGGTGAGTTAGTTAGAGAAACGGTTACATATTGTCATATTTACAATTTAACCCCTAGGTTTCTCCTAAAGCTTAATTTAATCCTATAATTACAGAATTTGTCATTTTAGTCCCTAAAGAATACCTTTCCTTATCAGTAGTCCCCCTAGTTCTTATACATTAATGTATAGGAACTATTAGCTCTTCGAATTCTTCCTCGGATCAGCGTTATTTTACATCTTTATTATGATTGAATTCAATAAATTAGGACTCTCTTCGAATTCATGAGTAGGTGCAAACGAATTCTCAACTGCCTCGAATTTAACTCCTCGTCGAATTTGACTTCTTGTGGAACTGCTTTGCCTTTGGTTTCCAAACATTATTACTTCACACATAGTTTAATAACACTTCGAAATCTCTGAACCCTACTTGATGGACTGATTAGACTCCTAGTAATAGACCCGTGACATCACTAGCTTCCTTTTCGTTTCATATTCCACCCAATAACAACAGATCACTTGTTCCACACTTTCACATTCTCGACGTTATTCTTTACCCTATAAATACTCAGCTATTCATTCAATTAAAAGCTTTTTAGAGAATCCACCTTTGAAACATCTCCAGATTGTTCTTCATCTTCAACCTACTCATCTTCAACCTGTTCATCTTCAACCTGTTCATCTTCTCTTGTTCATCTTCAACCTGTTCATCTTCTCTTGTCTTACCAAGCAACCTCTCATACCAAAAACCATTGTATGAGAAGATACCCTAGATACAATAGATTTAAACCCAGAAGACCAGTAAGATCAAAGAAAAATCTTTTTCCTGGTTCCAGTAACCAAGTATTTGGGGCCTACGATTATCTTTGTATTTCTCGAAGAGCCAAAGAATACAAAGCTGCTGGGTTGATCTATAACGGTCCTCACTCTTCCTGCACCACTTTTAAATATGGCAACTTTAATCCAAACCTTGCCACTTCGTCTTCACCTCTAGCTTCTAACCCAGAAAGTAGCTCAACGACCTCTTCTCTCCAAAATCCAGCCAAACCTTCACTACTAAGACCTCATCGGAAACCTAAAGTAGTTACTTTAGACAAACCACCCACTTATAACAAATCACAACTCAAATCACCTGTCCTTCAATTCGAAGAGACAAAAAACCCTCAAACCAAAACACTTCCTCCTCAATTCGAGGCTATTAGAGCTAAACGTTCCAAAAAATCATCTTTCTTAGTAATGGGTGAAGAAACAAAAACCTCTTCCACTCCTCAACACTCTCCTCCTCCCCCACAAGAAGTGGATGATACTACACCAGAGTGTAGTCAGCCAATTCCTGTGACTCAACAAGAAACACAAACTCGAAGTCACTCCGAGGAAGGTCACAAAAAGGATGATTCAGAAGCTACTGAATCTGATGCCGAGGAGGAATCCGAGGCTGAAGGCGTAGCTCCTCCAAAGAAACCTCGAGGGAAAAAAGCTCTTATTACTCTTCCTGATAAGGTTGCCTGCTTAGTTCAAGAAAATCTCAAGCCTCTTTCTGCCTGGTACATTCTTGCTTTGAAGAATGTATCTTACAGCTACTACCTCGAATCAGAGAAGGAGCAACTCAGAAAACTATGGGGGTTAACTGACAACATGACTCTTCGATTACCAGTTGAAGGAGAGACACCCTTAAGCTGTCAAAAAGATGAGCTAGTAGTGTACCCTGAGCTCTTCAACTGGGGACTTCGGTTTCCCCTTGATCCGATGATAGTAAAGTTCTTCGAAATCCACCAACTGTGCCCAACCCAGGTTACTCCGAACTTGCTCTTCACTTTATTTTCAGCAATCATGGTATCAAGACTTGGAGGCATCCCCCTCGAAATTGAGGACTTCATTTCAGTAACCAAAATTTCAAATGGCCCAGTTCTGCCATTTTATTACCTAACCCTTGAAGACAATTTAAAAATCATTGACGACCTCCTCGAAGCTGATAAGATCTGGAAACAAAGGTTCGTCTTCCTGTCAGGTGCCTGGGAAAATGGCAAAGATATTTCCGATGCCAACCCTTCTAAACTTACCCTCACCTGGAGAGAAAATAGTAAGTGATGTTTTTCTTTATTTATGTGGTTGCTTTTGAATCAATTTATCTGGCTAACTATTTGTCTCTCTTCAGAAATTCCGAGGCGATTTAAAAGTCGTCGAAAAGAGGCCAAACTTATCTTCCAGAAAATGGCTGAGTGGGCTGAAAAGGCTTGGGGAAATGGCTTCCATTCAGCATTTGATCCTATTAACTTTGTTAATAGCCATCTTTGGCGAATATCATTGGGGGCTGACTTCCCTGAAGATCCGATGACGCCACCAAATCCTCTTCTAGCAGTTCAAATGATACTTGCACCAGATGGGAAATGCTATCTCCCACTTCGGAATCGAAGCGACAGCCATCTTCCTTTAAAGAAAAAAGGAAAGAAGAAACCCAGCACCAGCAAAACTAAACCTCCTACTACTTCGAAGAGAGTAGGGAAGAGAAAAACGTCTGCACCTTCGCTTCCCACCATATCCGAAGAAGACCAGCCTATCCTGAAAAGGACAAAGAAAAAAGACACTTCTCCAAAAAAGAAGGATAGTAAGTCTAACAAGCCCAATGAGAAGAATGAGGCTGATATATTAGAGGCTGTGCTAGCTTCCGAGGCACGAGGTAAAACTTTTGTCGAGGAAAATCCTGAAGGAGGTATAACCCTTGGAGATAAACAAATAGATGACTATCTAAACTTTGATGACTTCAACTCAAGTGGAGATTTCGTACTTTCTGGCTCTCAACCTGCCAGCGTTGTTCCACCAATTTCTACCGAGGCTGCTACAGCTTCTACATCTAACCCTTTTGCTCTTGTTCATCAGCCATTAGTCTTTCCTCACTCAGAGAAATCCGATGAGGTAATTTTGATTCTTCAACCTTTCCCAAATCTAATTACTGCAGTAACAAAATTATACGAAGAGGTGAGCAAATCTCAAAGCCAATTGGAGCGTCTTGCCCAAGAGTTAGTTAGAAGCAGAAAAGAAACAGAGTCTGAAAAGACTTCGAAAAATGAAGCACTCCAAAAATTCGAAGCTGAAAAAGAACAGCTTCTTAAAAAACACAAGGAGGAAGTCGAAGCGCTTAAAACTACTCATCTGGAAGCTCTTGAAAGTCTGAAAGCTGAACATTCTACTGCCATCTCCGATGCTACTGCACTTATTAAGGAAACAAAAGATAAATTGGAAAAAAGCCAAAGTGAGATTACTACACTTCGAACAGGATTCGAAGAAGAAAAGAAGGCTGCAGTCAAACAGGCTGAAACTAAGGTTAGTTCTGTGATGCTCGAAGGCATGAAGAAAACTCAAATTGATACATCTATTCAGCTTCTTCGAGAAGTTCATGCTGCTTGTCCAAGACTAGATTTATCAGACCTTTGGAAACGAGTTCCAGAAGATCAACGTCCCAAGGAGGCTTTCGAAGCGCCACCAAGCTCCTCCTCAGAAGATGCAAATAGTTCCGAAGAGGAATCATCAGAAGGAGAA
Organism: Limnanthes douglasii subsp. nivea; assembly: GCA_036936605.1. Classification (NCBI taxonomy): domain Eukaryota; kingdom Viridiplantae; phylum Streptophyta; class Magnoliopsida; order Brassicales; family Limnanthaceae; genus Limnanthes; species Limnanthes douglasii. The sequence goes on from JAUPFV010000002.1 coordinate 361,153,880, forward strand.
GAAGATGATGCCTAATAGGCTAAGCAACTTGTTTTTGTTTTTTGTGTATGTGATTAAGTACTCCCTCCTTTTCTTTTTGTAAACTTCGTATTTTATTCCATGAGGAAATCACTTATCTTTTTTTTTATATCTTAAATTTCTGGTGTACTTGTTTAAACTGGTTATTCTTAAACATAAATGCTTAAGTCATGACACTTCGAAAAATAGATGCACTCATAAGGCGTGGCACCTCGAAAAATAGATGCACTCATAAGACGTGGCACCTCGAAAAATAGATGCACTCATAAGGCGTGGCACCTCGAAAAATAGATGCACTCATAAGACGTGGCACCTCGAAAAATAGATGCACTCATAAGACGTGGCACCTCGAAAAATTTGGTTGTTTCTTCAAAGCTGTCGCTTCGGAACATTATTCTTGGTCAACTTTCAAAGATGATCAATCCTTGCCAAATTACCAAAATAATAAATCACACATCATAACAAACAACCAATGGCCAAAAGAAATTTTATTAAAAAATTCAATATTAATCAGACACCTCGTTAAAACCTTTCTGGGCCAACAGATGAGGAAAGAGTATGTCTGTTTTACAAAAATTCGAAGTTCAGTTTTACTCACAGTACAATTTCAAGTGCTCTATGTTCCAAGGATGCTTGAGCATTCTCCCTTCTCGATCTGATAACCTGTAAGAACCTGGTTTGACCCTCATTTTAACTTCGTAAGGACCTTCCCAATTCGGAGCCAATTTTCCGAGGTGTTTATCCTTAGTGTGAAGAAACACTTTTCGCAACACTAGATCACCAAGTTTGAATTCCCTTCTCTTAACTTTAGCATCGTACCTGCTTCTCATTAACGTTTGATAATGAATCACATTTAAATGTGCCTTGACCCTTTTTTCTTCCAATAAATCAAGTTCCACCCTTCTAGCCTCATCGTTATCTGCATCGGAATATTGTAATAGTCTATAAGAGGGCAACGTAGATTCAGCAGGGCACACAGCGTCCATCCCATATACTAAAGAAAAAGGGGTCTCTTTTGTAGCCTCTCTAGGAGTTGTTCTATATGCCCATAATACTTCTTGAAGGAAATTTGGCCATTTCCCTGCTGCTCCTGCCAAATTTTTCTTCAAGCCATCCAAAATAGATCTATTTGTAACCTCTACCTGTCCATTTGCCTGAGGATGAAAAGGAGTGGAAAAACATTGATGTATCCCTTTCGAAGAGCAAAAAGAGTCCATTTCCTTGTTATTAAATTGAGGACCATTATCAGTTGTTATTTTCCGAGGTACTCCAAAACGGTAGCAAATGTTGCTTTGAATAAACTTGATTACATCCTTAGCTTTTGTCCCAGCTAAGGGTTCTGCTTCTGCCCACTTCGAAAAATAATCAACCGCAACAATAATCATTTGTCTTCCTCCAGAAGCCATAGGTAATGGTCCCACCAAATCAATTCCCCACCTATCAAAAGGAACCGCCTCTGAAATTGTCATTAGGGGTACTGCTGGTTTGTGTATTAAATTTGCATACCTTTGGCAAGTGTCACAACTTCGAACTAATGACTTGGCATCTTGCAAAATGGTAGGCCAATAATATCCTTCCAACAATACTCTACGCGTTAAAGCTCTAAACCCACAATGAGCTGACCCATCTCCATCATGCAGTTCGGACAAAACATTCTGAGACTCATCCTTGCCTAAACATCGTAGTAAAGGTTTCGAAGCAGACCTTTTGTACAGCACCCCATCCAGTACCACATAGCCAAGGGATTTGTACTTTATTTTCTTGAGCAAGTGTTTATCCATAGGTAATATTCCATTTGAAATAAAGTTTAACAAGTTAAACCTCCAATCTCCTCGAGCGCACGTCGGATTATTTACCACCTCATCAACCACTTCACATTGCTCAGGATTTGATATGATCGAAGGCGATGGTTGTGTTACAATCCATGGGTATTCTTCTGAGTAAGCCATCGTTGCCAAAGAATCAGCCATAGTGTTGTTTCTTCTTCGAATATGCTCCACTTCGACATTTTCAAACTGCGCCATCATCCCCCGAAGTTCTTGTAGGTACAAAACCAAACGCTCCTTTTTAGCTTCTGATACCCCTTTAACGTGGTTAACTACCAACTGTGAATCTGTTTCCAAGCGCACAAACATTGCTCCACAAATCTTCGCCAACCTTAACCCTGCTAGCACAGCCTCATATTCATCTTCGTTATTTGAAGCATGAAAGCCAAATTTTATAGCTTGAAACATAAATTCCCCCGTTGGTGCCACCAATTCCACTCCTGCACTTGACCCTTTACTACTGGATCCCCCATCAGTTCGAATTGTCCACGTCGAATTCTCATTCACCTTTTCTGCATCTTTCTCTTCGGATCTGCTCGAGTGAAACTCCACCAAAAAATCTGCTAAAGCTTGAGCTTTGATAGCTGTCCGAGGAGAAAATAGCACATCGAAATCTCCCAATTCCACAGACCACTTTGTCATCCTTCCTGAAATGTCTGGTTTTTGTAAAACATTCTTTAATGGATATAAAGTTCGAACTACAATCGTATGTGCCTGGAAGTAAGGGCGCATCTTTCTTGCTGCCACTACTATACACAGTGCCAATTTTTCGAGCTTCAAATAACGTTTCTCGGCATCAACCAAACTTTTGCTGACATAGTAAACAGGCTTCGAAATTTTTGTGTCTTCACTGACCAAAACTGCGCTCACTGCATAATCTGACACTGCTATATACAAAAATAACTGCTCACCTTTCCGAGGCTTTGATAATATTTCAGGAGAGGACAAAAGATTTTTTATCTTCAAAAAGGCTTCTTCACAATCCGAAGTCCACTCGAAATTATTGGGTTTACGCAACACCTGGAAAAAAGGCAAGCACTTATCTGAAAAACGAGAAATGAATCTGTTCAGAGCTGCTAACCTGCCTGTTAACATTTGCACTTCTTTGATATTCCGAGGTGAAGACATCGATATCAGGGCCTTCAACTGTTCTGGATCCACCTCGATTCCTCTCTCACTAATCATATACCCCAAAAATTTGCCAGATCGGACTCCAAATGTGCATTTTTCTGGATTCAACTTCAATTGAATGGCTCTAAGATTCAAAAACGTTTCTTCTAAATCATCAATATGTTCATCATCACCCTTGCTTTTAACAAGCATGTCATCGATGTACACTTCAATATTTCTCCCAATCTGTGAAGCAAACGCCTTATTCATCAGCCTTTGATATGTTGATCCAGCATTTTTCAATCCAAATGGCATTACTTTATAGCAATGCAAACCTCTATCAGTAATAAAAGTCGTGCTTTCTTCATCATCTGGATTCATTCGAATTTGATTATACCCCGAAAATGCATCCATGAAAGTCAGAATTTTATTTCCCGAAGTGGAATCCACTAACTGATCTATTCGAGGCACCGGAAAAGGGTCTTTTGGACAGGCTCTATTCAAATCTGTGAAGTCCACACACATTCGCCATTTTCCATTCTTCTTTTTTACTACCACCGGATTAGCCGTCCACCTCGGATAATTGGCCTCCCTAATGTGCCCCATCCTGTATAACCGATCCACTTCGGCAACTATAGCCTCAGATTTCTCCAATGAAAAAGCCCTTCTTTTTTGGATAATTGGTTTGACCTTTGGATCAACCGCTAAGCTATGACATATGATGTTGCTTGGGACCCCTACTACATCTTCGGATTTCCAGGCAAACACATCCAAGTTCTCAGACAAAAAATTCAACAACTTTTCTCGCATTGACAAAGATAGCAGAGTGCCAATTCGAAGTACCCTGCCATTATTAAAAATATATTCCTCTATTTCTTCAATGACCACTACAGAACTTGGGGTTGACCTCGGATCATCAATTCCCTCGTCTGTTTCACCACAAGACAACCCCCCAAACTGCTAACTCTCCATGAAATCATCAGAACTTTTACCACGTAGCCTAAATGCAACAGCATAACATTCTCTTGCCACCTTTTGGTCACTTCGGACTACGCCGACTCTGTCCTCGACCACATACTTCAGACACTGATGAACTGTAGAAACTACAGCGTACATTTTGGCCAACCATGATCTCCCAAGAATAGCATTGTAACTTGACGGACAATCCACCACCACAAAAAGCACCTGTACTTTCTTCTTGAAAGGCCCTTTTCCCAAGGAAATTTCACCTTCGAATTCACCTATCACAATTGCCGATGCGCCGGTAAATCCAATGATGGTCCTCTCTGATTTTTCTATTCGAGGTGGTGCAGTCAACCTATCATACGTTGACTTGAAAAGCACATTAGCAGAGCTTCCTGTGTCGATCAGCACTCGTCGAATCTCCACCCCGCATACTTCTGCTCCAATGACCACCGCATCCTCATGCGGCCCAGTAATGCCCCTCAAATCATCTCCGTCGAAAATTATAAAGGGCACATCCTTCCTGCTGCTTAGATGTGCCGATGCGCCTCCCTCAATTTGCCGCGTTAAGTTTACTATATGCCTCTTCCTCGAATTATTGGTGTTGTTGGTCATCGAATCTCCTCCAAATATGGTTAGTGATTCAAAAAAGGCACAAAGATCTCGAACACGTCCCTGACGCATTGGCTCATCAATCGACATTAACAAAAGTCGACTGGGGTCCGGTTCGACATATTCCGAGGCTACATCGAAACCATCTGCCTCACCTGCAACGTCTAAAATCATTAACGCAGTTTCCTGCTTAGAATTTTGATTACCTCCTTTAGGAGCTGTTGCCTTGGCATTTTTCCTGACATACTCTAACAGCTTTCCATTTTCGATCAGGATTTGCATCTCCTTCTTCAGGGCAATGCAATCATTTGTATCATGGCCGATGTCTTCATGATACCTACAGAATTTATTATTGCGCTCCTCTCTTGGCCTGTTGATAGCTGGTGGCTTTCTAAAATTGATTGTTCCCTTTGTTTTTTCATATATTGAAGCCACACTCTCAGTTAAATCTGCATAGTAATCCGGCCTTACCCACACATTCGACCTGGACCTAAATTGCTGCTGATTGTTCGAATTATGTTGATTATATCCCCCTTGATACGAGTTCGAGGTTCCTCGGTTAGAAACATTTTGATTGTTCTTCGGACGCGAGGAATTGTTATTTGAGACGTTAGATTGTCCACTCCCCTTCTGAACAGTACTAGCACCTCCTCGAACCCTCGTCGATTCTTCGACCTTAATCTGGTCCTCAACCTGGGCCATAAGAGCTCCAAACGTTAACGCCCTGCGCCTCGTAGTCTCATCGGCTAAATCCCCAGGCAACAGCCCTTGCCTGAACGCTGCCATAGCCACACTTTCTTCACAGTCATCCAACTCAGCCTTTGTTGACACAAACCTCTTAGTATAATCTTTCAACTTCTCTCCCACAGCCTGCTTGCACTGTATTATCGTATCTCCATTGGCTCTCATCTCCTTGCTTCCCACAAACTGTCTGCGAAAAGCAGTGTAGAAACTTCTAAAATTTGCAATCGATTCCTTAGGAATCTTATTAAACCATTTTAGAGCAGTTCCCTTAAATGTTTGAGAAAAAGCTCTACACACCAATCTATCATCATCTTCGAAGTTAGTCATGTAGTTTTTAAATTGTTCTATGTGGTCATCGGGATCTTGAGTCCCATCAAACTTTTCAACTTTAGAAATATCAAACCGCCTCGGTAATGGCACAGATCTGATCTCCCTCACCAATGGTGAGTCCCTCCAGTCAACTCCCTGGACATACTGGTCCTCATTTCTCATCCCCACAGTTGCATATAAGCTGGACTCACCTTCATACTTCCGAGGCGAACACCTCCGAGGCGAGTATTTCCGAGGTGAGTATACTCGCCTTTCTTTCTTCTTTCTTCCTTCCCTGTACATCTTAGCTGGTCGAAGCTCACGCTCTGCTCTTCCTGAATGGCCTCGAGAGCGTTCGTACCTCGGCGTCTCATCGGACTCGGAATCTTCGAAGTCCTCTTCATCACTAGAGTTTACATACAGTCGCCTTTGTAACTTTTCTTTCCTCTTTATCCCGCTATATTCTTTTTTTTGTTCATATCGTGCTTTACGCCGATCACAGTGATCATCGCCATCGTGCATCGACTGATCCGATTGATCATTCTGATCGCCTCCCGCAATCTTAGATCTAAGCCTAGCACCATCATTATTATCTCCCTTCTTTTTTACCAATTCGTCAAGCTCAGCCACCTTCCTAATCATTTCATTCATTTTTCCCTCAAAGTCAAATTGAAAAGGTTGAATTGGAACAAATTTACCTGCCTCTTGCAGATCAGATTTCAGCGTTTCCATCGCCTTGCGAACGGATGGATTGTCACCTTCCTCCGGATTCATCTTCAAACAGCGAAAAATTAAACGAAATATGAAAATTCGAACGAAAAACCTTTAAAAACGAGAACTCGAACGTCGATTTTTGATCTGTTGATCAAGGTATCCTCGCCCCCTCTTTCTAGCGCCAATTTGGTGTGAATTAAAGTTGTAGGGAGTGAATTCGAAACAAAGAGTTTACAGTGGAAGTTTTTAGTAGTGAAAAATACCTCTGAATATTTCATAGGTCAAAATAACTCCTTCAGCCTCTTTAAATAGGCAAGGTGAGTTAGTTAGAGAAACGGTTACATATTGTCATATTTACAATTTAACCCCTAGGTTTCTCCTAAAGCTTAATTTAATCCTATAATTACAGAATTTGTCATTTTAGTCCCTAAAGAATACCTTTCCTTATCATTCATGATTCGTAATATGTCACTGACCATATCATATTACCCTATGTAATCAAAATAGATAACTTGCACTTAAAACCAATTGTACCTCAATTTGTATAGACATATAGGATTGTCATGCAAGTGGTGTCTGATTAACTACTATCTCTTTTGTGGTTGTTTAAGTGGTTTGGTTTACGTGTACTGAAAGGTAGTGTATTCTGATTTCGTGTTATCTAATTAGTAATTGTTGTTATCATACATATTGATTAAGTATATTAATACTCTGCGTAAAATAAACAATGAAGTTAGGGTTCCATGTTCTCTCTCGCATAAGTAAAACTCGTTATACACCTAGTCTTCGTGAATAAGTGAATAATCATATTTTGTTTAATAAGTGAATTCTTGTCTTATACACCTAGTCTTTGGGGAACTATCTTTCTTACTTATTACTTGCTACTATTTGGCCGCGTATACTTGCGTGAGAAAAGGACTAACAAGTTTTTGGCGTCGTTGCCAGGGACTCCGTGTTATTTGACACTTTTATTGCTTATCAACAGGGTGACTTGATTCGGTTACTTGCTTGTCGTGTGTTTTCTTGTGCTCCAGGTACTTGAACGTGTATGCAAACACGGTCTCAAAATAGAGCACTAGTACAAAAGGAGCTTGAAGCAAGCCAAGGAACAGAGTTACTAGTCTCAGAATTTTATACTAATTCTACAATGGGAGATCCAGCTCCAAAATCACTCATGGAATACTCTCAACCAAAGATCATGGATATTCAGTCTAGCATTGTCAGACCCAATATCGGTGCGAATGATTTTGAGATTAAACCCAGCACTATTCAGATGATGCAGAATTCTTGTCAGTTTGGGGAAGCTTCATCTGAGGATCCTAATATGCACATTATGACCTTCCTTAAAATCTGTGATACTTTCAAGTTCAATGGTGTTTCAGATGATGCCATAAGACTGAGACTCTTCCCATTTTCTCTGAGGGACAAAGCTAAGAGTTGGTTACACTATTTACCAGCAAGCTCGATCACTACTTGGGATATACTAGCACATAAATCTCTCTCAAAATTCTTTCATATGGCAAGAACAGCCGCCTTGAGGAATGTTATTACTCAGTTTCCTCAGTCATATGTTGAATCTTTAAGTGAAGCTTGGGAGCGTTACAAGGAGATGCTCAGAAAATATCCTCATCATGGGATGCCTGATTGGTTAGTAATAAATTGCTTCTACAATGGGTTGGGTGCGCAAACAAGGCCCATGGTCGATGCTGCATCTGGGGGAGCTTTATTAACGAAAGGCTATGAGGAGGCTCATGAGCTCCTTGAGATGATTGCTGCTAATGAATTCCAGAACCCTTCTCAGAGACAGTCACAACATAAAGTAGCTGGTATTCTTAACGTAGACACTGCCACTGCTTTAGCAGCTCAGCTTGAAGCTCTAAACATGAAGGTAAATTCTTTGACTAAACTAGGGGTACATCAGGTAGCTAGTGTGTGCAAGATTCGTGCTGGAGGGCATGATACTCAACAATGCCCAATCTCTACTGAGTCAGTGCAATTTGTGAGTAACTTTCAGAGGCAGAATCAACAACCAATCTCAAACACCTATCAACCAAGCAACAGAAATCATCCGAACTTCAGTTGGAACAATAATCAACAAGGTAATCAGCATTATGAGACCAAGCCATACGCTCCTCCTGGATTTTAGCAACAAGTTCAGCAACATCAATCTCAACAGTATGCCCCAAGACAACCTCAGAATCAACATCCTGAGCCTTCTCAACATTCGGTGAAAGACTCTGAATTCGAAGAGATAAAGTTAATGATTAAAAGTCTGATGGTATCTCACAAGACCTTGGAAAATCAGATTGGGCAGATGGCCACTAACATGATTGTTAGACCTCAGGGAGTTCTTCCTAGCGAGACGGAACATAATCCAGGTAAAAGGGACGGTAAGGAGCAATGCCAAGCTATCACCTTGAGATCAGGAAAGGTTGCCGAGAACCCCACAGTTGAACAAGAGGTTGATTCTTCTCAAAAACAGCCCATTCTGAAAAATTATACTCAAAATCAGCCCTCCCCTGAGGTTAATTCTGATCAACATCAGCCACCTAAAAAGCCATCTCAGGCAGATGTTGAGCCTACGATCTACCCTCCACCTTTTCCGCAAAGGTTGCAGAAACAGAAGCTAGATGCTCAGTTTGGGAGATTTTTGGAGGTGTTCAAGAAGCTACACATCAACATACCTTTTGCTGAAGCATTAGAGAAAATGCCTAGTTATGCCAAGTTCATGAAGGGAATTCTTTCGAAAAAGCTAAAGCTTGGTGATTTTGAAATAGTGGCACTCACTGAGGAATGTAGTGCGATCTTACAACAAAAATTTCCTCCCAAGCTTAAAGATCCAGGAAGCTTCACCATTCCTTGTTCAATCGACAATTTAACTTTCAGTAAATGTTTATGTAACTTGGGAGCTAGCATCAATCTGATGCCCCTATCTTTGTTTGAGAAACTTGGGCTACCTGAGCCAAAACCAACTAATATCTCTTTGCAACTGGCTGATCTTTCTATCACATATCATCGTCGTATCGTAGAAGATATCTTAGTAAAGGTAGACAAGCTCATCTTTCCTGCTGACTTCGTTATCTTGGATTTCGAAGAGGACAAAAACATCTTCATAATCATGGGAAGGACATTCTTGGCTACAGGCAAAACTTTGATTGATGTCCAAAAAGAGGAGCTCACTATGAGAGTGCAAGATCATAATGTCACTTTCAACGTTTTCAAAGCTATGAAATCTCCAACAGAGGATGAAGAATGTTTCAGGTTGGATATGATCGATTCTTTGCATAGTAATGAGGTGGATCGGTATGCGAGTTCAGATGTTCTAGGCAAAGTTATACATGGTGAATCTGACTTCGAAGACAAAGAGATATCTGAATGTGTTCAACTACTACAGGCAATCCCGTATCAAAATAGGCTCAATATTCCACATGAGTCGCTCGGACTGGGTGATCTTAAGGATTCTCAGGAAAGGCTTAAACCTTTGCTAGAAGAAGCTCCTAAACTTGAACTCAAACCACTACCAGATCATCTCATATATGCTTACTTAGGAGAGTCATCTACATTACCTATTATTATTGAATCTAACCTTTCAGGTAGTGAGGAAGAAAAGCTATTCAGGAAGTTCAAATCAGTTATTGGTTGGACAATAGAAGATATCAATGGAATCAGTCCCTCTTACTGCATGCACACAATTCTGCTCGAAGAAGGGAGCAAACCATCTATCGAGCATCAGAGGAGGCTAAATCCTATCATGAAATAGGTGGTGAAGAAAGAAATTCTGAAGTGGCTAGATGCAGGCATTATCTATCCTATCTCAGATAGTCAGTGGGTAAGCCCGGTGCAATGTGTACCAAAGAAGGGAGGAATGATAGTAGTAACAAATGAAGAGAATGAACTCATCCCCACTCGGACAGTCACTGGATGAAGAATTTGCATGGATTATCGTAAATTGAATAAGACCACTAGAAAGGATCACTTTCCCTTGCCATTTATTTATCAGATGTTAGATAGGTTGGCAGGCCATGAGTATTACTGTATGCTCGATGGATATTCAGGATACAATCAGATTTGTATGGTTCAAGAAGATCAGGAGAAGACGACCTTCACATGCCCTTTTGGTACCTTTGCTTTTCAACGTGTCTAGTTTGGACTTTGCAATGCACCCGCTACTTTTCAAAGGTGCAGGATGGCTATTTTCTCTGAAATGGATGGTGATATCATGGAGGTGTTCATGGACGATTTCACAGTCTTTGGGAAATCATACGATGGCTGTCTATCTAATCTGGGTAGAGTACTTGAGAGATGTGTGAAAACAAACCTCATTCTTAATTGGGAAAAATGTCACTTCATGGTGCAAGAATGAATTATCCTTGGACACAAGGCGTCTAAGAGAGGTTTTGAAGTGGACAAGGCCAAGCTTGAAACGATCAAAAAGCTTCCTCCTACTGTCTCAGTAAAAGGAATTCGTAGTTTTCTTGGTCATGCTGGATTTTATAGATGTTTTATTCAGGACTTCTCAAAGATCACCAAACCACTTTGTAGTCTACTGGAAAAGGATGTTCCCTTTCGATTTACTGAAGAATGTTTCGTTGCTTTTGAGCTCTTGAAGAAAAAGTTGACTTCAGCCCCTATCATCATTACGCCTAACTGGGAAGAGCCATTTGAGATGATGTGTGATGCTAGTGACTTCGACGTGGGAGTCGTTCTTGGTCAAAGGAAGCTGAAGGTGTTTCATGTGGTTCACTATGCTAGTAAAACCCTCAATGATGCACAACAAAACTACACCGTTACTGAAAAAGAGCTTTTGGTTGTTGTCTATGGTTTTGAGAAGTTCAGATCCTACTTTCTTGGTGCTAAGGTCACGGTTTTCACGGATCATTCGGCTATCAAGTTCCTGCTATCTAAAAAGGATGTCATGCCTCGCTTAATTCGATGGGTACTCTTGCTTCAGGAATTTGAGTTGGAAATTAAAGACAGAAAAGGGACTGAAAACCAGGTAGCTGACCATCTCTCACGTCTTGAGCAACATGAGAAAGACAAGGGAGATGGAATTCTTATCAACGAATGTTTCCCAGATGAGCAGTTGTTCCTGATCCAAGGAGAAGTACCACGGTTTGCTAATTTTGTTAACTATCTGGTTAGCAATGTGATTCCTTCAGATTTGACTTGGCCTCAACAGAAGAAATTCTTGCATGACGTGAAATGGTATTTTTGGGATGAACCATTCTTGTTTAAACAGTGTGTTGATAAGATGATCCGACGTTGCATCCCTTACAGTGAGATTGAGAAAGTCTTACATGATTGTCACTCTACGGTTTATGGAGGACATTATGCTGGGGATAAGACAACTGCTCGAGTTCTTCAAGCAGGATTCTATTGGCCTACCTTGTTTAAGGATGTTCATCTGTACGTTCGTAGATGCGATCTATGCCAAAAGGTGGGTAATATTTTTAGGCAAAATGAGATGCCCCTTAATATGCTTCTTGAGGTCAAGGTATTCGATGTGTGGGGAATAGATTTTATTGGACCATTTGTGTCCTCCTGCAATAATCTATACATACTCTTAGTTGTGGATTACGTATCGAAGTGGGTTGAGCTGAAAGCTCTCCCAACTAACGATGCTAAGGTAGTGCTCAATTTCCTTCGTAAGCAAATCTCCACTCGCTTCGGAACTCCTCGTGCTATAATCAGTGATGAAGGGACTCACTTTTGCAATCGTTAGTTCGCAGCCTTGTTGGCTAAATATGGTTTTACTCATCGTGTTGCTACCGCTTACCACCCTCAATCTAATGGTCAAGCTGAAGTCTCGAATCGAGAAATCAAGTGAATCTTGGAAAAAGTGGTGAATCCTTCAAGGAAAGATTGCTCTCCGAAGTTAGATGAAGCAGTATGGGCATACCGAACGGCTTAGAAAACTCCACTTGGGATGTCACCATTTCAGTTAGTACATGGTAAGGCTTGTCATCTTCCAGCAGAACTCAAGCATAAGGCATGCTGGGCTTTAAAGAAGTTAAATTTCGAGATGCAAGAAGCTGGTGAGAAGCGTCTTCTTTAATTGAATGAACTTGACGAGTTTCGGTTTCAAGCCTATGAGAAATCAAATATGTATAAGGAAAAAGTCAAGAAATGGCATGATAGGAAGCTTCTAGATAAAGCTTTTGAGCCTGATCAAATTCTTCTTCTTTTCAACTCTCGTCTAAAGTTTTTCCCTGGGAAGCTCAAGTCAAGATGGTCTGGACCTTTTACAGTCAAGACAGTATACCCATATGGAGCAGTTGAAATCTATGAGGAATCGCCAGAAAAAGCATTCAAAGTCAATGGTCAATGACTCAAGCATTACTATGGAGATGTGGGGAACCGTGAGGCATTCATCATCAGTCTCAACACTACATGATTCTGAGTGGTATCGTCGAGCTATCGACGTTAAACAAGCGCTTCGTGGGAGGCAACCCACTGGGAAACAATGATCAACACTGTTGGAAGAATAGGGGAGTATTTCTTGTTTCTTTTAAGTTTTTGTAGTTGCATTCATCATAGTAGTTATTCATGATTTACAGTGCATCTTCATGTTAGTCATGATTATTTGCATATTCACGCCATGATCATATAGACTGTGTTTAGGATCAAGTTAGTCTATTAGCATAGCATTTTGTTCATGCATTTTAAGTCTTTGATCCCTTGAGTTGTTTTTACTTAAGTAGCGAATGATGAAAATTGTTTGGAATGAGAGTAGGAATAAAATCTAATTAGGTTGCTTGTAAGTTAGCTTTCTTGATGAAGAAGCACAATTAATACACGTAGACTCATCGATTGTTTTTATGCTAGTTACGGACACACTTGAGTATTGTTATACATAATCCTTGTTTAGGTTCAGAATCATACATTAATCCTTTATTAGCTCATGGATTACAAAAAGATAAGTTTGGGGGAGTTAAAAGATAAATATGCGTATTATTCAGTTAGGCGTCAAAGGCTAGTAGCCGCTAGTCGACGTACGTCCTCTCGCGGGGGGCTGCGTATTACGAGTAATCTAAGTGTGGAATGAGATGAAGCGAAATGCACTCATTCCCAATCGTTGCTTAAAAAACAAAATAATAATAATAAATAAATAAATAAACAAAAAAGAAGAAAAAGAAAAAGAAAAGAAAAGATGAAAAAGAAAAGGAAAAATTGGTTAGGATGAGCTCTTTGGTGCTCGAGTTATTAAGTTCTAGGGGACTTTGTGCCTAGTGACCTAAGACTTTTCCGGTCTAGGATCCGCTAACCTAAAGCTCGCTACATGCACAACATTGTATAGGTCTTTTGGGGACCTCGTCCATTGCACGGTCAAATAAGCCTTAGTGTGTCTGTATATAAAATAAAGCATAATAAATCTTTGACAACTCCGGGGAAATATGGCAGTGCTTCTTGACTATGGAGAATCTAGGTTGTATTTCGTTTCTAAACTTGTGATAATTATGATGAGAACAAGTAAGGTCCATTAATTTGTACTAAAAACATGTCGATTGAGTTCGAGCACACACGCACGCTTCCTCACTTGTATTTCTAGCATTTAAGTACCTAGTTATTTCACATTCCGAGGTCATTACATTTGTTGAGGCATTTATGTTGAATTAATTACGGTTACTCGTTCTGGATCATGACATTCTTGCATTCAATTAAATTCAGTTGCATTCATGCATCAATTGTGAAACCTGTTTTGCATTGCTTGAGGACAAGCAACAGTATAAGTTTGGGGTTTGATAAGTGCATTTCATGTCACTTATTACGCTTCCATTATTCTTAAAATCGCTGCCGGTTCTTTCCAGTATTCTTAAAGGCGCTTGTGTCGCAGGTAAATTGTGATAATATTAATAAATTTGGGATTGAAATGGAAGAAACTGGAAAATTAATATACTTGAGAGAAATTTTGGAACAGTTGAAAAGAAAGGAAAATATATTAATGCTAAAAATATATTATGACCAGTGATTTTTCAAAGAAAAAAATATTAATGATTGAAAAAAATATATTAATTTTGTAAAGAAAGGAAAATATATTTTCTAAGATACTGTTTAAAATATTGAATTGAGAAAAATATTAATACAAAGCATAAAAAAGAAATTAATGTTGAATTAAGAAAAAAATATTAGACTAATGCTAAAATTTTATTTAACTATATTGCTTAAAATATTATTTTATTTAGCATAAATATTTTACAATTTGTAATTTGGTTTATTTTAGAGTTTTGACAAAATATATAGAAGGAGACAGAAAAGTGACAAACAAATGCACCATTTGGTTTCTTTTCTTTCAGCACAATATAAAACAGAGAAAATGATTTTCTTTACAACTAGAGAAAGGGAGAGAGAGAAAAAGGAGAATATCAAACCAGACAACAGAGAAGAAAAGGAAGGTATGGCTTGTGTGGGTTTTCGATCGGCGACTGACAAATTGAAAAAAAAACGAGAGATAAAGAATTAAATAGATATTTTATATAATTATATTAGTGCGGTCCCGGTGGAAAGAATTAAACAGATCAATCAGTTATGTTGTTTCATGTAATTATGCTACATAATTATACTGGCGTGGGTCCAGTCGAAAGAATTAAAATAAGCCCATGAGAAGAAAGAAAAGGAATGGGACAAAAAGGTAATTGAAGGGGATTTGGGTTTTGCATAATAAAATACGGAATTAAAGAGACTAATTTCCCTTCTGGGGTTTAGCATAGAACGACGAAAGCAACAGAGAGGTAAAGAAACCGGAATTTACGGTTTTGGTGGATTTCTTTCGGCAGGAGGCAGGTGACAGCTGTTTTTTGGGGTTTTTCGGCAACGACAACATACAATTATACGGAAGGAGGGAGACAGTTGTTCGGTTTAACATTCTCTAAAATTGTATTCGTTTATTTACATTCTTCCTAGAATTATGTTAACTTTTGCACCCATGATAATGATTCGTTCGATTGTGAACTAATCTTGTCATGGAATCTTAGCGGATTTGTTTGATTGATACTTAGAGTTTTATTGCTTAATTGATTTGTGAAATACGTTTATCGGTTACTTAGTATGGTTGTGCTTAGCGTTAGACTCCTCGCGAATATCTAGTTTGTTAATCTTTAATGAATGCAAAGTGGATTTAAGAGTTTAGAACTTGCCATGCTAGCATAGGTTCTTGAATGATTCGTATTGTGATTGTTCATGATTCGTAATATGTCACTAACCATATCATATTACCATATGTAATCAAAATAGATAACTTGCGCTTAAAACCAATTGTACCTCAATTCGTATAGACATATAGGATTGTCATGCAAGCGGTGTCTGCTTAACTGCTATCTCTTTTGTGGTTGTTTAAATGGTTTGGTTTACGTGTACGGAAAGTTAGCGTATTCTGATTTCGTGTTATCTGATTAGTAATCGTTGTTATCATACATATCGATTAAGTATATTAATACTCTGAGTAAAATAAACAATGAAGTTAGGGTTCCATGTTCTCTCTCGCATAAGTAAAACTCGTTAGTCTATCTCGTTAGTTAATTTACTTAGTTAGATTCATTCACTTAAATTTTATTACTAGTTCAAGCATTAGTTTAATAATCATACTTTGTTGCCTAAGTGAATTCTTGTCTTATACACCTAGTCTTCGTGGGAACGATCTTTCTTACTTATTAATTGCTATTATTTGACCGCGTATACTTGCGTGAGAAAAGGACTAACATGGTACTTCCTAATGAATCTCTCGTTTAAAAATTATTGTTCCATTCGAGGTTCAACCTCCTCCAAACTACGAATCGCAAAACGGTCTTTGTCTTTGTCGCAACCCTTATGGATTTGTACCCCCGTTCGTTGAGTGAGACGTCCTATTTGGGGTCTTGAATCTTTTATCATGATTGACAATTGAGCGTGTATATTTTACTGGTGTGAGCAGCACCTAGTATTCTTTTTTCTGGTTGTCTCGTTGGAGCTCACCAACCATAATAAATATCTCATTCGACATCTGCACTAGCTTGGGATAAAGTCATAGAATCTATGCCAATAAATTTTGTAGCTCATTTATTATACAATTCTATAATTCACTATTAACGCAAGTGCAATTTTAAAACATTTTAATATGGTCAGATTTACTTCTGACGGACCAGCTCTTTAAGGTTAATTGAAGCCTGTTGCAAAGGCATACTCCCAAATAAAAGAATGCTTCCATAATATTTATCAGTCTAGTAGGATCACAAACAACCACCAGCCATTCAGCATAAACTTGCTTTTGTACATCAATGTGAGTTGAAAAAAATCAAAATGCATTTGGTGCAGAGGCAACCCAATCCTATTACAACCCATATGGGTAGAGAATATCATATTCTCGACTAGAGCATAAGTTAACTAGACAGTAAGGATTTGAATCACCACGTCGTCCGGTATCATCTAGTATTTTCGCAACACCTCTAACAACAAGGATTCCAATACGAATAGGTATCAGTCAGAACTTGATCCAACAAGAAAGAACGTAGACGCAATTTGTTAGCATGTCGACCAAAGTCCTACATCCCACATCGGTTAAACATGGGAATGATAAATGCTATATATGTAAACTAGTATGAGGCCACGTCTTAACTAGTAGAAGGCTTTTTGGAAGTGGAACAAAAGCAAACTTGTGCGGGTCTTCGAACCTAAAGCAAACAATATCACACTAATGTGGAGAACAGATTGTTCTTATTTATATACAGAGGCAGAATATGCGTTACCCATATTCCAAACAAATGGTATCAGAGCTTCAGGCCCAGACGAAACGTGAAGTGGTGGGTTTTCATGTGGGTGAAATTCTCATATGTCGAACATGTTAGCAGAATCGATACTCAAGATGAATGATCTATTGTATAGATGGAGCGCCTGATGGCTCATCAAGAACGTGGCTTGATCAATGAGCGACGCAGTGTTATCTATAGATGGCCTAACTGATAGCTCATCAAGCGGGTGGCTTGACAAAGGAGCGGCGCAGTGTCATCTATATATGGAGTAACTGATAGCTCATCAAGCAGGTGAGTTTACCAAGGAGCGGCACAATGTCATCTGTTAGTGAGCATATAGATCCGCCCTAACTTTAGAGGTCAAGCATCTTTCCACCTGACTAGAGTAAGAGGATGAAAGTCAATTGAGAGGATGCGAAATAGATACTTTGTTCGAGAGGAGGATTGTTAGGTGCGAACAAAATTTCATATCCCGCATTTGTTAAACATGGAAAGAAATATCACTACTTAAGTTTAGAATATATATCCGTTTGTGTGAGGCCTTTTGGACGAGATCCAAAAACAAAACCGTGAAAATCTTCATATCCAAAACGATAGATATCGTATTGGTGCTGAGATTAAATTATCCACACTTTTTATATATATATATATATATGAAAAAAAAAAATATATGTGATACCCATGCTCCAACAAAATAATATCAGAGCTCCAGGCCACCTGTCATTTTCTAGTCCAGGTTCTT
Source organism: Limnanthes douglasii subsp. nivea (assembly GCA_036936605.1). NCBI lineage: Eukaryota > Viridiplantae > Streptophyta > Magnoliopsida > Brassicales > Limnanthaceae > Limnanthes > Limnanthes douglasii. The sequence goes on from JAUPFV010000002.1 coordinate 361,171,639, forward strand.
TACTTCATTGGTTAGTTCTTTTCTTACCCTTACCGGTTTATTTTAATATCGTACTGGTTTATTTTAATTTTTTCCTTGTACTTCAAAGCCTAGTGCTGTCACATATACACTAACCGGTTCAAAACCCATGAATATTATTTTTTAGCATACATTATGTTGTATCGAGGGTTGTAAAATGAATCCCAAAATACAAAATACTAAACATGCATATATTTTTTCCTCGTTCGACAAAATTAAAATTTGTTATTCTAAAGAAGTTTGAATGGGACATGGATGAGCAACTAACCGCCGTATTTAAACCAAGTATATCCTTTTTACTAATTTTAATTCTAAAATAGTTAAACTGTTAATATTTAGTACTTCAAATATATTATTTACGGTTTGGGTTTTGTTAAACATTTTCGTTATTCAAGATTTGAAAATATTTACGGTTTTGAAATTTTTTCTGTTAGTCTGTTGTTACTGTTTCAATATATAGTCGCACTAAACATGCATAGGTGGTGAAGTTTTCTTGAACTAGATTTTCATCATTTTCAAGACTAGGAGTTTCAAAATCATAAATTGTTAAAAGTTCTACTGAAAGTTGTAAGATCGTCGTCTCCCTTTCACTATTTCTCTACCTTCCACTCCATTGCGTCTTATTCAGGTATCAATGGCTATGAATTCGTACTCTTATAGATTGTTTTTGGCTTCAGATTGAGTTCTTTATATGCTTCTATGTATGATTTGTGTTCCTTTTCGTGATACATTAGATGATTTGTGATGTCTATGCTCAATCCAGAGGTTATTATAAGTTGTGTGACGAACTTATCAAGAAATGCGAATCTGTTTATTATTATTATTTTGAAGAAACCGATCATGGTTTGTGTAATTTTATTAGAATACTGCCTATTGCATTCATATTTTTTTTGTTATAGACAGAATGAGCAACAAAAGACGTAAGATTGGCGAGGATTATTCTTCAGGCATCTTCGGTCACTTACCTAATGATATAATAGAATGCATTTTATACAAGTTACCCATCCAAGATGCCGCAAAAACAATGGTATTATCTAAAGACTGGAGAGACAAATGGCTTTCGTGGCAAAGTTTTATCTTTAAAGTAAAGGATATGGAAGGCTGTTTTCTTTCATTTCCGCCGTCAAAGATTGCAGATGAACTTGCTAAAGTGATTAATAAAATTCTGTCTAAGCATGAAGGCCAAATACATATGTTTGAGCTCCACGGTTGCCGTGTGCAACAGTCTCTAAATATTGATCGATGGATGACGTATCTTTCTGAACATGGCATTAAGGACTTGGCTCTTCGCCAAGAACCAAATGGGGAACGATATTTATTAAAGTCTCAGTTGTTTTCTGTTCAAAGTCTAAGAAGTTTGGACCTCAGGGAGATTCGTATTGAGAGTTCTCCTGAATTTGATGGTTTTAATTGCCTAGTCAGCTTGGACCTAGTGAACGTGACAATGAAAATTGAGGTTTTTGAGTGTATCATGGCCAAATGCCCATTACTTGCATCTCTATTTTTGTTCAAAGTGGATGGTCTTGATACTCTAAATCTTCTATCTCCCAAGCTCAAAAAGCTCCGCTTCAGAGGCTCTCTTCATAATTTATGTGTGAAGAGTGATAAACTTCTAGACATGAGTATCTTTCCATTAAAAAGCTTTCGTATAATCGATAAAATTGTTCAACAAAAAAGACTGGCTGATTGTCGACTATGGTTATCCCAAACTTGGATATTAAGAGGAGGTAGTCATCTGCTAGAGGTAATTTCATCTTCTATTTACTACTAAACTATGACTCTTTTGGCTACTCTTCTTATTCAAGTCTTGACGTATTCTTTTTTTTAATGGAAGTTCCTCGACTTCGGAAGTTTAGACAAGAATCCACACTTCACATTTGCCAACCTTCATATTTTAAAGTTCTACAATCTATGTTTTCACAAGTTGGATAATGTTTCTTCTCTGCTTCGCTTGATAAGAAGCTCACCAAATTTAAAACGACTTCTTGTCGTCATGGTGCGTCGTCCTGACTCTAGATTACTCTATTATCTTCTTCTTATAAACTAGTTTTATAAGTTTGTATAAATGTTTATTTTTTAGTCGAATTTTATTTGCAGGCTAATCGTAGCTCACCAGGTTCGATTGAGCCCGTGATAGAGTACTTTAGGAAAGAAGACTACACTCGTGATGAGTTTTTAAAACTTAGATATGTCGAGCTCGAGAAAATATCCGGGAAAAAACATATCATGGATTTTATCAAGTTCATTCTAGCCAAGTCACCAGACCTTCAGAGTTTGACAGTTGAACCCAGCCAAAAATGTCAGTCGGAAGAAATCAACAGTATTTCAAGCGACGTAACCAAACTTCGCCGATCTTCACAGCATGCTAATGTTATTGTCCTAACGAATAAATATCCTAGTGAGCTACATCGGTTTAAACAGTTAATGTCTTAAGGAGTACTTATAAGAAACTCGCATGCTATTGTTGTCTTCATAAGCACTAAATATGAGAGTGAATCCCATCGGTTTAAACAGTTTATCTCTTAAGTAGTACTTATAATAACCTGGTAATACTGTTTTCTTACTTCAACTATACGCTAGTTTTGGATTAATAAATTATAACCTTATTTCGATTAATCGTACGCATGGAAGATGAATATCTATAACTTGCTTTCCTTAATAATTTTTTTTTTTATAACTCAGCAGTTGAGAAGAAGATGCTTAAATATACATGATTTGTGCTATGTAAATAGCAACCATGTTATAGATGTTATATAGGTCTAGCTCATAACTGAATCCTTGTTGTGATTACTGCTTAATCTCAAATGCAAATTTAATTTTTTTTTATTAAATTTCTAAAATGTACTTATTTTTATTCAACTATGAATGCTTGCGAGGAAAGTGTGTATTTCATAAAAATATTTCACTCTTTTTTTTGTGAAAAAAACTATTAAATAAAATAAAATGTGTTCATGCAAGTATCTAGGGCATACCCCGATGAATTATAATCGACAGACACGCTTATGCTAAGACAAACATAGGAGTAATGACAGAAACAACACAGACAAACTACAGTAACTAAAATAACATAACAAGGACCAATCGAGCCGACAGAAAGCAACTCCAAGGAAGTTGCCACCAATGGAAGGCAACGGACGAGATCAAAGAGGACAAAACCTGCAAATAAAATAGAATAATAAATAATTAAATTAAATTATAGGTCATCCAATCTTGGTGCCATAAAATCTAAATCGAAGATCAGAAAAGATTCGCTAAGAAACAAGAGAGACATTGGCCGGAAGAGAACCAAAAATTCTTGAGCTCCTCTCCTTCCAGACGTGATAAATTACCGCGCCAAAGCAAGAGCGCCAAATGTGACGGTTTTGACGGTGAGACCAATTTGACGCTTCACACACCCAAGACTGCCAACACGAATCGGGAAAAGGGAAACCTAGTTTTGAACTAGCAAAGGTCCAAATACTCTGAGTGAAACTACAATCAAAGAGGAGATGAACAATAGTTTTGGAAGCAGAGTTGCATAAGACACAATCAGGTGGACTATTGAAACCCCAACTGAGAAGCTTATCAATAGTAGAAAGTTTGACCGGGATAATGAGCCATAAGATAAATGAGAAGGATTGTCGATTAATGGAGTTAACTTCGGATCTAGGGTTTCCGAAGGAGTTTCTCTAGCACATTTGCGTTCTTGAGAGTTTCTTTTGTCTTTGTGATGCCTTTTCCTTTTTCAAGAAGAATGCTTGTGATATTTATCTTTACCCATAGATTCGAGGGGTTTGAGATTGAAACATTGGTTTAAACAAGAGATTTATAAGGGTATAATGGTAGAGGAGTTTTTCGAGGGGGGCCATGAACCGTAGAAAGTGGTAACCGAAGGTTGGGGTTGAGGCTCAACGTAGGTACCAGCAGTAACTTTCTCTTCGAATTTTTGGCTAATGAACAGCCACTCTGGAATTCGACAAGGTTTGGGGAGCATAAGCCAACTTTCTCTCTCTAGAAAGTTTAGAACAAAGGGTTTGGATTGTAAATTAAAAGGGTGAGTATTTATAGAAGCAAATGGGCTTGTAAGAAGAGAAAGGTCTTGGGGACATTTTCCTTTGTTTGCCTAGGGGTGTTATAGGTAACATGGGTACATTTGTATTGAATCGAGAACTGAGGAAGAATGTGAAGAGGAAATAAAATGATGAAAAACTTTGGGAAGTGTAATAAGATCCCTAAAAAGATTTGGTGACAAAGAATTTCGACTAGTGACGTCATTAATAAAAAGGCGGGAGATTACTGACTAGGATGTGAGAGCTGCAGTGAAAAGTTCGATGAGCTTAATCCTTGCAATTAATTAGTCAAGTCTGGGGGGCTATTGATTGTTTTATTGATACGATTATTTTCGAAAAAGACTCCTTGAAGGTACCACAATGTCCACATGATTGTTTCCGATGAGATTTTTCAAGGAGTTAAAAATTACCTGTATTGGGCTATGTTCTAGCCTTTGCTAAGAAATTGCATGGATTGGGGGCTACTGGTCAGTTTCTTCGAGGAGGTAAAATGTTGCAAAAACGATTTTCTGAATATTTGATAAGAATGGAAAAATTATCCTGTAGGTTAATCTTCGAAGAAACGTTTCTCATCAGAAAGTAATTTCTGAGGAAATGTTTTTAGAGGAGAATCTGAAGATGAGAAAGTGTTTTTAGAGGAGAATTCGAAGATAAGAAGAAATTCGAAGACTTCGTCGCAGGGCTACTGATAAGGGAGAATAAAATATATAACGGGAAATTGGAAAGAAGCATTTTTATTGGGGAAAGATTGTGAAATGTATTATGAAAAGTACTAATTATGAATAAATCCCAAAATATAGGGACTAGGTGTGTAATAGTTAAGAATTTAAACGTGTGAGGCCCGTTATTGTACTATAAAAGGACCCCACACAAGTTGAGAAGGTTGGTTGATTAATATAATACTATTTTCTCTCTCTACTTTTAGTAGCACTTTCTCTCTCTAAAAAGCATCCTTATAAAGAATTGATTATAACAGTGTAGTCCCTCGGATATTTATTTTACACAAAATTACCCTCGAGCAAAGTCTTAATTCATCAAATCTTTTTCTGATTCACATGTTAGTAAGGTGTTAGACCTCATACATATTAATGTATGGGGTCCTTCTCCTGTTTCATCTATTGAAGGTTATAAGTATTATGTCTTTTTTCTGGATGATCTCATTAGGTTTACATGGTTTGATCCACTTAAAGATAAGAGTCAGGTCCTTTACACCTTCAAAATGTTCAAAAAACTTGTTGAAAAAAAATTAAAAAGTCCATAAAACCGTCCAATATGACTAGAGAGGTGAATATAGACCTTTAGCTACTATGGAAAATGAACAAAGGTTTATTTTGAGGAGATCTTGTCCTCATAGCTCAGCCCAGAATGGTAGGGCTGAGAGAAAACACAGACACCTTGCAGAAACACGCTTGACTCTCTTGGCTCAAGCAAACCTGCCTTACAAGTATTGGGTGCAAGCATTTGAGACTAATGTTCATCTAATCAATAGAATACCTACTCATATTCTGTCAAACAAATTACCATATTAGCTTTTATTTCACAAGTTACTCAACTACCTAGCTTTAAAAACTTTTGGGTGGTCTTGTTTTCCTTGTCTAAGGTCATATCAATCACATAAATTTCAATTCTACTATATAAAGTGTATGTCCATGGTCTATAGTCAGTTTCACAAGGGCTATGTCTGTCTTAGTCCTACTAGGAGAACCTTTGTGTCTAGAAATGTGATTTTCAATGAACGTGATTTTGCTTCTCTAAAGAGATTCCTAAATAACTTAAGTTCTGGGTCATCTGTTGTCTCTCCTTTAAATATTTAGCTTCCTAATCTAACTATATAACTTGTGACTAGTGGGTGCTTGCCAATCTCATCTACTTATTTTGGTGTCTCATCTAAGGAGTTTGGTTCTCTACATCCTACATCCTCACAAGGTAAAACTCTGTCTCAATCTAATCTTATTATTGACAGTTTGGGTAGTCCTACTACTCATATTTGTTGTTATCCACTAAACACTCATAAATCCTCTAGTATAATCCTTTCGGCACCTAATACTCAACCTCACACTACCACTAGTTCCAACACTGACCATTTTCCTACACTACAGGCTACCACAAATCCTTCACTAAACTCTCTTCCTTCTTCTAACCTAAAAATTTATATTTGCCTACCATCTTCGCACCATGACCGTATACCTAAACCATCCTGACATTGCAAGACTCAATCTGTGCAGACTATAGCCTAAGATGGGACTTTTAAACTTAAGGTTCCTTATGTTGGCTATTTGATTACTACTGACTTATCTACAGTTGAACCTACTAAATACTCTGTTTCTCCTTTAAATTCTCATTAGGTTACTACTATGGAGGCTGAGTATGAAGCATTTATACTTGGACACTTGTTCCCTGGTCTCCTACTCTAAATGTTGTTGGCTGCAAGTGGGTGTACAACATTAAGTAACATATGCATGGTTCAATCTAAAGGTACAAACTAAGGCTCGTTGCCAAGGGGTTTCATCAAACCTCTGGCATAGATATTTTAGAAACGTTTAGAAATATTATCAAACCATCTATAACAAGGTTAATTTGGACTGTTGGTGTCTCGAAAGACTGGAAGTGAGACAACTGGACATAAATAATGCTCTTTTTAAATGTGTATCTTACTGAGGATGTTTATATGGCTCAACCAAAGGGTTTTCAGGACCCTGAGAAACCCACATATGTGTGTACGCTTCACAAAAAGCCATGTATCGTCTTAAGGTCCAATGGCCTGGTACTCTAGACTAAGGGAGACACTATTCAAGTGGGGTTTTAAGAACTCTAGAGCTGATTTCTCATTATTCTACTTTGTATCTAAGGGTACTATCATTTTAATTATATTCTATGTAGATGATGTTTTAGTTACATGGTTCACAAACTGATTTCCTGACACAGTTTGTTCACAAACTCAATGCAATGTTTTCACTAAAATGTATGGGGCCATTCCATCTATTCATAGAAATATAGACTCATCATAACACAACAGGGATGCATCTAACACAACACCAATACATATACTTACTGATTTCTCAAGAAGAAGTCGGCAGTCGGTACAAAAAAAGACGAGACGTTGAAAAATAAAACATCGTAGGTCCAGTATTCCAAGTTTTGGGGTGCTGTCACGGTCGGTGCTATGTGACAACCATAACCTGAAAAAGCGGAGCGGGATGCACCGGTTGAAAGTTGAGAACAAAAAGTTGAAAACGTGCCTTGAACAGAGAAACCAACAAGTGAGTATTCACATGCTTTTTACAGACTAAGAACGTATTACAAATCATGTATACTATTTCTTACGCTTGTTTGACACAGGTTGAAGAACTGAGGAAACAATTAAATGAGCTGAAACAAAAGCTCAAGGTCGAAAAGGAAACTGTAGATGCTGAGAATGCCGATCTACTGAACACCTTATCGATGCCGTTTCGTCGTGAAAAAGAGGAGGATACTGAAAATGTGGCTGCAAATATTAGCGAGAAGGTAGTTAAGAAAAAAGTCGTTTACCAATCTCGCAAGCATGGATTTATGCTCAAGAGGAGCCAACAAGTTTTAGAAACCCCAAAAATAATCGAAGCAGAGCATGTTGAGGTGGAGGAAACAACGGAAGAACAAAATGAGTTTGAGACAGTTGAGACAAACAAGAATAAATTATTTGAAGAGGAGAACTTAGAAGGAGCTGGACGGTTTGTTCACTCTAAAACACCTAGTCAACCAAGGTTAGAAACTACGTTAGAGGATGTTATTGTTTTCGATGTGGCTGGGAAGTAGACAGGGACTACCTCACTTAGTTGTGACGTTGGTAATGAGAAAGGGGATGTGGTAGCAGACTTATCACCCCTAGCTCATGTTGTCGGTGTACAAAATGAAATTGTTTTAGCTGAACAGGGATATAGAGTTGGGAATAACAAGGTTGATGGACAAGAACTAGTGGTGGACAGAAGTGAGTTGTTCGAAAAAGGGTGCAACGATGAAAAAAACTATGAAACAACAAGTGGAGAACACCAAAGAAGCTGTAGAAGAAGGAGGGAATGTAGAGACAGTTCAAGATAAAGAAGAAGCTGACAGGTAGGAAGTTGTGGCTACTGCAGATTCAACCAAAGAGATTGAAGAAGTAAAAACTAGGGTGGAGAATGAAGCAACAGAAGTCATGGTGCCAGAAACTGGCCCTAAGAAGGTGGTGGAGAATGTGGCTGAAGATGTAAGTGGATCTTAAAATCGTTAAGATTCATAAATATTTATAATTATGTTTTGGCAGGTTTTGAAATATTCAAACTCTAGGTTGGATAATATTTAAAATGGATGGAGTGTTGTTTTTTTTAAATGTTTTTTTGACAGTGTAAGAAAATGTTAAGACTTGAAATGATTTTTTGTATAGTTTTGCATAATGATTCAATTTTATTTGATAAATTCATATAGCACAAATCGCAATCACAAATGTATGATGTCTTGCAAACACATGCTAAAATAAAATTGTGATTGCATCAAACTAATCGCATCCACAACATTGGTAATCTGCTAAGCTGTATCTAGGAATGTATATTAGGCGTAAATCGCAACCCGTTCTAATTACTAGTCTAGCAATTAGTCTTGTACTAAAATCGCAATGCATCTTGATGACTTTTTTATGTTACATTATTAGGGAGTGCAAACAGTAGCACCTAAAGACAAGTGCCAATCTACTGTACAAACGTTGGTGTACCATGGGGTTGAACAAGCAGCAAAGTGTGAACAAGTATCACAAGATGTGTCTCTCGTCAAGGTTATTCCAATTTGTAACGAAGAACAGCAATTTGCAGCAAATATTAAAGTTATTACGCGCGATGAAAAACTAAAACAGGTTGGGGCATCTACATATGCAACACCTTACAAGATAAAGCAACATCTAACACACGAATTTTCAGATCTATTACATCATTGGCTCACGATAGTTTTGTAGGCATGCAATCCTTTTACGAAGAATGTGACAATGCTGTAGAAAATTCAGTTGAGAAGAGACGTACTTTAGAATCCACCGAGGAATATCAAACAAACGTTGGTGTAAGTAGATCTCTCGTATATACCGTCACCTTTAAAAAGTAATATTAACAGTTTAATTTGATGTTGTATTAAAGGTGCATGTTGAGGACATGCCAAGATGGAACTTACTTACTCTGTCGCAGGTGGGACAACCACAGATTGCGGTCGTTGATTGGCCGTTGCGTACAGAGACAACACTACTCATCAATGTCAGTGAGTACTAGAAGGTGTTGAAAACAAACATGGAAGAAGAACAAGAAGATCCAGAAGTATGGTACTTGCCAATGTCAGAGTTCTCGTATAGGATTTCCATTAGTGTGAACGATATAATGGAACTGGCAAACCAAACTGAAGTAGACTTCAAGGTAATATTGCGTTGTATCGTAACAACAGTGATAAACTACATACATCTAGCAATGTTAAATTAATATATCTAGCAATGTGTATTTAGTCAATCTAGCAAAGTTACAATAAGGTATCTAGCAATGTTCACGTATAGGGTACCTAGAGCTGTTACCGTCTAAGTTGTGTACGTATAAAACATTGTTTTTTGTTTTTAGTCATTGTCATTTACCTGTTTTAAGTAATTAATTGTTAATTGATAGATCATAGATGCTTGGTTATATAAGCTGCTGAAGGATACAAATTGGAGAGTCCCTATGAAAGGGTTTGACAATAAGTATTCATATATGGTCAGCGCTATTCAAATAACTGGAATTGCAACTGTAAGTGCATCAGGCATTATTTGTGTTATATTTTAAATATGTACTTCCTATTGTAATGACCAAAAATTACCGGAAACACTGGCTATGAAGGGAGATATGTCTGTCATTGTGGATAAAGTTTTTGAAACAATGAAATCAAACACATATGTTGCCCTTGTTCCTCTTTGCACCGTTAACAATCCCTACGTCAACCATTGGACGCGGTTGATTATTGATATGGAGAATAGGCTGCTAGTAGTTACAACCGATTGTTGTCGTGGAGCAAACACATTCCACATACAATGAGAAATACAGTTGATGCTCTGGTAAACAATTCTATGCTAAAAATATATTGCAAGTGCTTGTGGCTATATATAGCAATCTCATAGCCACGTATCTAGCAATGTGATATTAGAATTACAGCCAAACAGTTATTTCACTGTATCTCGCAATGTCGCATACTGTATCTAGCAATGTTAGTAGTCGTATCTAGCAATGAAATAGTATTGTAAATTGCAATGTAACAAGGCATTCCTTGATTTTTCAGTTGGCCTATTGCATGACGAAAAATACATACCTCATGTGAAAGGTGGATACAAAATCAAGACAATGAGAGATATCCCATAACAGGAGAAGGTGAGCCTTGACTGCGGGGTTTTTGTTTGTCAGTATGCAAAAGACATCATTCAGAAAGGATATGTTCCTCTGAAATATGGAAAGGAAATGTCCGCCGAAACAAGAGCAGAAATATTTAAGCATTTCCTCAATTATTTAAACATAAACCGACGATGGTAGTGTTGGGATAAATATTTTTATGTAATTCATTTTTTAGGACTAGAGTTGTCTGATGTAGTTGAAAATGGATGCCAGTATTAGACAATTACTCAGAACTTATGTAATAATTGCAACGTATCTCATTGTGTTAAGGATATAAAAAATGTTACGTAATTAGTTACTACCAATGTCATTTCTATCAACTTTAGTATTACTATCAATTTTTATAGTATTTCTACCAATGTCATGTTTTTCTAAAGTATCTTGGGAGATCCTGCCAATATTTTTGTATGAATAAATTTAACATCACTTGCAATCCTATCCATCTCTATCTAGCAATGTCTTTATATCGTATCTAGCAATGTTGAAATGTTGTATCTATTAATCTCCTTATAGCGTATCTACCAATGTCTTTATAACATGTCTAGCAATGTTACGCATGTGTATCTATCAACCTCTTTAAAACCCATATACCATTGTTTTAGCTGTATTTAGAAATGTCCATACGCTGCATCTAGCAATGTTCATAAGATGCATCTAGCAATGTTCATAAGCCCCATCCAGCAACCTTGTTACAACCCATTTAGCAACATTTTGGATGTTGTATCCATCAAATTCGTTACACTGTATCTAGGAATGTTGAGATGATGTATCTAGCAACATCATTATAAGGTATCTAGAAATTATATATTGCTATCTTTGTTAATGTCACATATGTTATATCTAGCAATGTGAAACGATCGTAAATCGCAATGATATATTAATGTTGGACCAACTAAATTACTGAAGTGCTGGATAGGTTTATTGGGAGACGAGTAAATTAAATGAGATAGAAATGAGTGTTAACTACATCCATCAGTAATTAAAAATAAATATTTTAATCCTATTGGTCAGCTTGTTAGTTGAAAAGATAAAGGTAGATGACTTGAATCATTACATGCATTAAATAGACGTGTACAATTAAATATTTGCAATTAATTGGAGTTGCTAGATTGGAAGTAGCCTTGGGCATTGCATTTGGCTATAAGTATGGGATGAGAGTTTAACCTATTCATCTCATACTACTCTGCAAAGAAATCATCTAGAACTACCTTGGAAGAAAACCACTCTTGAAAATGGCCCCCTCTTCCCAGTCACACCAAGGTAATCGTTGGACGACGGATGGTCTTCAGACTACTACCTAAACAACAAGACATACAATTGAACAACCACTTCGGAGTACTCGTCAGACGAGGAGGATGACTGCTCCCTTTCTTCTTCCGACTACGAAGAAAATTACGCTTCATGGGACTCATGGTCACTGGATGACAGCTACTAGTCCGACCTTGAATAACTTCTAAAAAGGAATCAACAACAGGATAACTTGGACTATGCAAAGGGAGAGGATGATGACTCTGATGAAGCCGACGATGAGAAATGGAAGATGAAGAGGATGAAGAAGTCAAAGAAGAAGAAGAAGATAAGGAGGAATATGAAGGGTATGATGACGACGACATGGATTCTAATTAGGTTTATGGTAGTTCATGCAACATCATTTCCTCGTGTTTTTTATGTTTTTGTATGTTTTTGTGTATGTTTTGATGGTTTAAAAACAAAGCGCTCCCTCTGAGCAGTTCCATTTTTTGGGAGGGTTGTTGTATGTGGCAGTTGTACTGCCATGAATGATGTTCAAAAAATATTATGATGTTATCTATATTTGTGTTTTCTATATTAGTTTGCATGTTTTTCCAATTTTAAGACTTTAACTAAATATTAAAGAGAAAGTAGTTACATGGAGTAGTTGTAAAGGCAGTTAAAACTGACAATCGCAATGTCATCACCAAATTAACTAGTAAATCACATGGATATCCAGGGTACACAGAAAAGTTGTAGACAGACAATATGACTAAACGTTTAGATTAAATTAAAGTAAATTGAAATGTAGATAACCATTATCTAGCAACACCACTGTAATAATTGCATATTCAATCTAGCAGTCTAGAGTAGCCGTAAATCGCGAATACTTGACTAACCTATCTAGCAACCTAAATCTGCTAAACTAGCGTGGATTATATGTGTTTGAAATAAAACATAGAGGCAGAAATCGCAATCTAAATATAACTAATCCACCAATTTGATATTAACCTTAATATCGTAGAGATAATTTGTTGTATCCAGCAATGTTAGATTTGGTTGATAGGTACTTCACGTTAGTTCAATGTTAATGTTTGGATAATGTTGTATCTAGCAACTTCAAATACACGTATCTAGCAATCTCATTGTAGACTTACAATCGCAGAGGTAAACTAAAACGATAAAATAATTGAATTTAAATAGTAGGCTACATCATCCTCTCCCGGTTGAAAAGAATTCGCCCTCGAATTCACCCATTTTTGTCTAGGCAAACAGAAATATCATTCACTAAGACATTTGCTCCCTTCGTTAGCTATTGTACAAACCTAGCCTTCAACGCGAAAGCACCAAAAGAAAACCAACCATTTTCCATCAACTCAAGCCTTGCTTCCATGGTGAAGACAAAGACAACTGTTCTATTTTTTAGTAAAATCTAGGAAAGCAAGCATCCAGACGGCACATCAGTCCTCATATGCTTCCTTATGTGCAGTCTCAGTTCCATTTCTATATCTTTCTTTTGAAGTTTTATCTTAGCAACTTGCAGGACATGAGGACAGTATTCACCCAAAGCCCAAATAGGATAAATACATATATATATATATATATATATATATATATATATATATATATATATATATATATATATATATATATACATCATAAGTAATAATGCAATTATTAATGAACACTCTCAAAATTTCTTGCTGTGAAAAATTATCATTCTCCATCTGCGAGTTAAAGAAGCTTTTGTCTGCCTTGTGCAACATTGTTGGGTCTCTCTCAACCTTCCTAACCCCAATAATAGAAAATAATCCCATGACATATTGACTACATGAGAAAGATAACTTTCTCCCCAACCACCTGAAATAAGTTGTGTTGTTAGCAGAAAATCACATGATTTACGGATGGGTTTTCTAGTCTCCTTAAACTGGTTAAAAGGTAGCTGCTTAGAAACTCAAAAACTTGTGACTGTCTCATGATCCACGAGGTCAAATTGTGTATCTCTTCTGATTTGGGCGGCAAGATCCTCGTCAGCATAAACAAAACACATATCAAGTCTAAAAGATTGCGAACAAGCCCACTGGTGTAACCAGCTCAAAGTATGTTCGAAGTCATGCCGTGTCTCGTCCAGGTAAAGATTAATGTTTGATAAAAAATCCTCTGTCAACTTCTTCCATGCTGATTCATCAATTGTTATATACCATGGATCTGTATGTGCCACAAGACAGTCATCACCAGAACCCGACATCACCCGCTTCTCATGCTTAATGTAGATGACTGCCTCACCACTCGCTATAAGCTTCGTCTTGCGCAATGGCTTTATTTCTTGAACCCTTCTGCCAGTAAATTCACCCACAAGGATTGTGGCCTCCGTAAATCCTTTCAAATATGCCAGCCTTTGGTTTTCCATTATCTTAGCTTCACCATTTTGGCTTTTGATTTTCAAATCCAGGCAAACGTTGTCTGACTACTTGTCCCCCCCGGTATCAGATCCAGAAGGTTTCTCGATAGAGCTTGTAACTAGCCAAAGTAAGGCATGATGAATTGTCACACCTCCTCATGAATCCCGCTGAAAATATGATGCTTTCATAGAGGCGACATAAACTCTTGAGACTAGGGACGCCAGTGTTGTAAAAAATGTTTGAGGTAGTATCCTCCCAGCATGCCGATTTTTTTAACTTAAAGATTGATGTACCTTCAATTCCATGTCACTTTGCAGAATATGTGGGTCTTCAAGAAGACGTCGAATGATTGTAGACGCAACCTTGTCATATGCAGGGAAGAAACAAGTTCTTACAAAACTAAAAATAGCTCGACTTATTGATAACGAACAATCAGCAGTAGACACTGAAAGACGAGGCGGCAATTCATATCCAACCTGCGAAATGCTCTGTCTACGTACAGCGCCACATATATAGGGAATACGTGAGGAATTCATATTCCGCAAGGTAATATACTTCGCTGGGATCTCATTTAGTAAAAGCTAATCCACGTTATTCTCATACTATACAAGACTAGGAACAAGTATACACCATGCAAGTGCTAAATAGCTATAATTATTGTATACAATAATATCGGTGATCTCTCTACCAAGTAGTTGAAAAAAATAATTTTCTTGAAAGAGCCAACTAAAAAGTATCATAGCCTCTGCGTGACCACCGTACCTTAAGGCCTTGCCCAAGAAATGACCAACACACGTGACATAATCAATTGGTGTTTTCATTGATTTACTATGAGTTGTCTCTCCCAGTATACGGTCAATTGCGCCGCCCTTTGTTACACATACTGCCCCAAGAGACTGTGTTGTATTTTTAATCATATCAAGGGGATCAACATCCCCAATGACTTCGGAAACTGGTTTCCACTACAAACAAACCTTTTCAATGCCATACGTATTAACCTTCTGAGGTATTATTCGGCCGCATCCGACAAATAAAATAAAACCAGACATAATGTCGTACAATTTATGAAGGTCTAATAAGCTTTGACAATTACAGCAAGCTCTCGTCGCAAAAATAGCGGGAAATTCAACAAAATCCCAAAGACCAGAGAAAGCTTCAACTTCACTTCGTAAATTCAGTATACCAGTGATGTTCTGCAGCGTCGTTTTGCTGTTAGCAATATTCAGCGCAAACTTGAGTTGAAGGAGGAGTTGGCTGCTTGTAAACAGACCTCTACTATGTCTGTTTCTGAATACTTTGGGAAACTCGAGAAATTCTGGGATGAGTTGAGCGGGTAGGATCAAAAACTGTATTAATCCAAAATCCCCATCCTATAATTACAATAATAGTGTATATATATATAGTGTGGCAGAAAGTAAACCCTAGAAACCCTAGCACATATACAGATTAATATTAAATAGCCCATATATTATTGATTCTAACGTTGACACTGTAACAGAAAGAGAAGTCTTTTACTCTTGCAGTCAACGAGAATAATAGAACCGAGGAAGCGAAGAAGTGCGTCGAGATAGAGTGGAACACTCGGAGCCGACGATACTCGAAACTGGACAGCCAGAACCGGTGAAAGAAAAAACTGAAAAAACAAAAAGCTCAAAACTGGCTAAAAAAATAAAAACCAAAGCAATCGCATCCAGCTTGATAATAAAAAGACGTAACTTATTATGGTTTTCAGATAAAAGAACCTAAAATGCAAAAAAAAAAAAAAATCAGAAAGTAACGGTTATTAGTAATAAAATAAAGAGAGAGGAGAGACTTTTCTCTCTCTCTTCTTTTATCTTTTAAAAAATATCTCTAGTTTTGAATATGAGGTAAAGATTATAACTCTCTTTCCTTCAAAAATTATAAAACATGATTCCTTTACAATTTTTAGATGTTTTATATATAAAATATTTGATAAGATCTTTCTTTTTCAAACTCCAAAAGCTTTTTTTTAATTTATAATATGAACCAAATTAAAACTTTGAATTATATTATTACTATTACTAAAGGTATGATCATTTATATAAAATAATTAACAAATAAAAATAATAATAATTAAGCAATAAAATGAAAAAGAATGATTTTAGCACGTGTGAATGAGTTTTTGTAATGATTGCATAAATGCTAGATAAAAAGACTTCGACAAGTCTTGAAACTCATTGTATACAAATATATTTAAGGTTACTACGAGGATTTTACATCTTATAATATCCTCTCAAATGTCTTTTTAAGTCATATTTTTTTTATAAAAGTTTTGTCTAATACTCCAACAGATGATCATTTGCCAGTGTGAGTGTAGTTTATGAATTTGCAACGTTTGGAATAATGTTGCGTGCAATTATAGCTTGATTATATGCTTGTAGAGATAAGCCACTACGGTACCGGAGCAAACTATGTGCTTGTTGTAGTTATACGATTTTGTTACGATTGGAATATATATTTATTTATTTATTACGCTTTTTTAAAAAACCAAATGTTAATTGAGTTTTTATCTCAAAGATCTCTCTAAATATTTGCCGTGTGATTAGATGTAAACATAATCATCTATTCGTAAGAGATTAATGTTATGTTCAATAAAACGTTTAAACGTTGGAGATGAATTGATAACCAGATAAACACCATAGGTAAGCAACAACACAAATAATTATTATAGTGTCCAACGGGTATATTCGTGTACAACTGATATTTAATGCTGAATAATTTTATTTATATGTTATATTGGAAGCAAATTAGTCCAAAAAAGATTAATATGTTGGTCCGAAAATATTAAACGAACTCTATAATAATTTTAATACCGAAACATATGTTTCGATATTAGAAACCATAATAAAATAAATGGTATAGTTATCAATGGGTTATATCTGTATAAATCCACATCTTATATTCATTTTTTAAAATCGATAAATTCAAAGAAAAAATAAAAATACATCAATAAAAAGTTTAATCAATAGTTATAATGCAAATAACGAACATGGTTCTCCGTGATGAAACAACGTTTAATAATTTTTGTTTAACCGTTGCGGTGTTTTTAAAATAAAATTACCTCATCTCCTAGTAAGCCCAACTTTAGCTGTTATGATATTTATTGAATTGTTATAGTAGTTTGGCACCCCTGATTTTTTAAGAGGCAATAATTTGAAATTTACACGATTTCTTGATCTTCCTGGTCATATCGCAGCACAAAATCGTGGTTTTTGCCGCAACAATATGATTTTTTAACCTCTCTATCTTGAACAATTACCTACATCTCTACTTACTTTCTCTTTCAATTTTGGATTGATTCGGTTACGAAATCGACCGTATGAAGATAAAGAATTTCATGTTCGATAGAAACAAAAAAGTGAAACAAAATATAACAGAAAACTAAAACACATACAATAGTATTTAACGTGGTTTAGATTGTGAAGATAATCTTATATCCACTTGCAGTAGACATTTTATTTTATTAATAAAAGATGTTACATAAAGACACTCCAAACAAAAAAAATTCAAACACTCTTTTACAAAACTCTAACGGTTTACAAAAATAACGCGCTCGATGAAACTCTTTATTGAGTATTTGTCTCTTAGTTCACTTCTCTATAAATCTCCAAAAGTTTCTTTCCGTTGAAGAATATATATTTGTCTCACAAGTCTATTTTGCTCACGTTACATGGTTCGTCACAAAACCCTTGGTTTATGTTTTTCTAATATTTATAAATTTAGGGAAAACCATAATACTCAAACAAAATCTTCAAATTAAGTCTCATTAATCAAACAACTATAATAAAATCTTGATCATAAAATAGGATTAAATAAGAAATTTGGATGGATTGGAAACCTAATTAAATATGAACCTTATTAAATAAAAAAATCAAGTTCAATAAAAAACTTAAACCCAACAACATTGAAATTTATCCTGATATAATTCGCTAGACAACTTTGGACAAAAACATCGACAAGCATTTACCTCCGACCTACGCGTTTGACCAAATATTTGTTCTAACAAAAATTAACCGGACCTATAAATTCGAACAAAGGTTTTTACCCCTAATTGTTCATCCGGTGTCTGGCTTGAGATGTAATCCTTCAGTGTTACATCAATTGACACGATCTACTTAAAACCTATTCCTAACAAATTCCGACGATACATGCACCTCTTCAAACTGATCATTTTATTTAGCTAATATTTCAATAGATAACTAAACAACCAAAAAACTAATTGAAAATAAACGCCGCTGTTATTTATCAGACTATATATGTTTTCTGCATTCCGAAGCTTTTTTTTTATTTTATAAAACCTTGGGTCTTTTATTATAATCAATTGGGCTAATACACGCTGCAAATAGCAGCTTCACAAGAAAGAATACAAAACTGAATCCCATCAAATCGTTTCATTACTCTCAGACGAAAACACCAGTCTCACTCAAAACCCTAGCCTCACTCATCCTTGTTGTCGAACCTACCAGTCTTCAGCAGCAGGTTGCAGGTGGAATACCTCCCATCTACGCACTCTGGTAAGGTAACAAATCTGGTTACAGGCAAAAAAACAAGGGCGTGCAGGTTTCTTGGAGCAATTATGCAATCTGAGAGTCAGGGTGGGACTTTCTCCAAGAAACTTGCAAGCCTCTGTGATCGAAGCTTACCAGTAACCATGATTCTTTGGCCGTAGGTGGAGTAACACTCCCTTGACAGATCAATAATCAGAAGCCCCGATGCATGCCTCATAAATTGGATGAAGAATATCCGTTGC
The DNA here is from genome assembly GCA_036936605.1 of Limnanthes douglasii subsp. nivea. Classification (NCBI taxonomy): domain Eukaryota; kingdom Viridiplantae; phylum Streptophyta; class Magnoliopsida; order Brassicales; family Limnanthaceae; genus Limnanthes; species Limnanthes douglasii. The sequence continues at coordinate 361,190,510 of JAUPFV010000002.1, forward strand.
ATGCAGCAGAAACCAGAGCTTCATTTGATGAAAACTCAGGTAATCACCAATCTTAACCTTAGTTGCTTCACACTTAACCAAAGAGATCCTTTAGTTACTCCCTTGACATATCAATGAGTTGAACCCCATAGCTTACCTCAGAACTGGTCGAAGAAAAAATTTGCATGCAACATATAACAAAGCTGCATTGGACAAAAACCGAGGTAAATTTCTATCTTAATCTTAACTGCATCGTACATAACCAACTCCTAGGCCTTCCAATAAAGTTATAGCCCAGATTTTGTTATGGATTTCGGTTTCATCAAGGAGGAGATTCTTTTAAGCTTGTTGGTGTGTTTTACCATAAAAGTTGTTGCTGCATCATGTTCTCTGACAACATGGTTAATTCTCATGTTAGAAGAGATAAGCTTGTAGCAAAAGGTAATCAGAACTTTAACAACATTTTGGTCAGGAAACTAGAGTTTGTTTCAACATCCAGACAGTTAATCCCATTTTCATAGCGCAGAAGGAGACCGTCAAGCATAGCTCTGGTCTTTGCCACAATAGGTCTACCTTTGCCATATGTTGAGCCATAGATGAATAGGATAGTACCAGCAGAATCTATGACCATTCCACCACTATAACTTTCACCAGTCCCATCACAAGTCCCGTCTGAGTTAAGTTTGTATCTACCAAGCTTAGGACACACCCAACCGAGGGAAATATGAATATTTGGCCTATCCAACTGATTAAAACAGCCAAACAATAATCACGTATCCTTATCTTTGTCCCAATGTTTGAGTTTTAGAAATTTGGCACTGTCCATGATAGAAAGAAAATAGAGAATGTGACTAATCATACTAGCAGTAGAGATATCTTTGTTTTCTACTTTTTTTTGTTCATAGCATTCCAGATTACCCAAGCTACCACAGTGGATATGATGGTACCAATGTGAACTCACTTGCACGTAGACCAACACCAGTTTCTAACCATATGAGAGATAGACATGTTTCTGAAAATGTGAACATTAAAATAGGCAGAGAAATAGGACCACACCTCCCAAGCTTTATGACAATTAATGAGAACATGATTTATATTTTTAATATTGCAGCAATGTTGACTTTTAGATACTAACTGCATATTTCTATTTTGCAGCACAAAATCAAGTGGAATCCAGCCCTTTAAGGATCTCCAGAGAAGAAAGAAGAACTTACGAGGCGTAACGTTGTTCCACAGTCTGCTATAACGATAAGATTTAGTACCTTTAGCTCTTAATTCATGCCATGTATTTTTGCTGCTAAAGTGACCATCTTCATTAAGATTCCAGATAATTACGTCATTGCATTCACTCTTCACCTTTACCCTTAGGACCTTTTGAATTTTGTTGTGGTCCAAAACATTCTCTAACATAGAAATATTCAACCTATCAGAGTCTCAGTAGTCCCTTACCATATGGCCATTGTAAGAGATTTTATCTTCATGAACATAGAAAGATTTGAAATCTTCAGTGTTGCCAGAATATATGATTTTCAGCTCTATCCCTGACTCTCCAAACCCTTTTCCACGTAGTTTAACTTTTAGGATTTAGGGAAACAACCAGAGGGTGACTATTGTTAAAGTAAATAGCTTTCATCAAGTTTCCCCAGATTGATTCATTCTTCCTCAAGTTATACCATAATTTGTAAGAGAAGACTTCAACCATGTCATTTAGCCTGCGAAGATTCAGACCACCCTCCTCATAACTCTTGCATAACCCAGACCACTTACACCATATAGTAGTAGCTCTCTCAGCTTTAGATCCCCACATAAACTTATTGTGGAGAACTTCAACTTTCTTAGTAATTGATTTAGGGATGTCTGTGTTTTGGGCCACAAAGATATGATAACTAGTTAAGACAGACTGAACTAGAATAAGTCTGCCCCCAAAAGATAGGTTTCTGTGATCCCAATCACTCATTTTGTTAACTGTCTTTGCAATGAGATCCTCAAAAGTTATGATACTGTTTTTGTTGCCAATAACAGCCCCTATATATTTGAATAAAAGACTGCTCTGCTTGAAGCCTAGAAGATTCTCCAGATTTTTTACATAGGTGATGGATCTTCTAGCAGAGGTAAAAACAGAAGATTTCCCTTTATTAACAATATGACCTGAAACTTCTTCATAATGGCTAACCTCCCTCATTATCTTGTTAACAGCATTTGAGGACCCATTGCAGAACAGCGGGATATCAACAGCAAAGCATAAGCTAGATAAGTGCATATTCCCTCTTGATTTGTAGTTTACAGTAGGATTGTCAACGTACAATTTCTTTAGACCTCTTATAAGATATTCCTTGCCAATAATAAAAAGACTTGGTGACAATGGGTCACCTTGTCTGAGGCCTTTGTTGGACCTAAATTATCCTTTAGAGACACCATTAATAGTCACTGAGAAATAGTAGTTGACCAGGGTTTTTTCAATTAGGTTTACAAAATCATTCCTGAACCCAAACTTAGCAAGAACACTAAGAATAAAAGTGTGGTCAATTCGATCAAATGCCTAATCCATGTCAAGCTTTATCATGACATTTCCTCCCCTGACCTTGTTAGATAAATTCACAGCCAATTATTGAGAAACCATGATGTTATCAAAGATACTCCTACCCTTGACAAAAGCCCCTTGCTCAGCTGAAATAAGCTTAGGGAGGATAAAAGAAAGCCTATTGTTGATAGGTTTCGAAATGATCCTGATAAGAAGAGTAGTTAGGCTGATAGACCTGTAGTCAGTCCACCTTTTAGGAGCATCCATTTTAGGAATTAAGCAGAGCACAGTAGCATAGATTCCCATAGGAAATTACCCTCGAAATAGAATTACTTAATAGCATTACAAAGATCCTCTTTGCTAATGTTCCATCATAACTTGTAATAATTGCCATAAAATCCGTTAGGGCCAGCAGCCACATTAGAGTCAAGCCCTTTAACCACCTCATAGATTTCATTCTCCGAAGGTAATGCCATTAGCATATCATTATCCTCATTAGTTACTAGCTGAGGGATATAGTCTCTAAGTATATTATGATACCAAGGGTTGGGATAATTAGAGATAAGTTCTTTAAAATGAGACACAGCAGATTGACCAATAGAATCGTCCTCCTCCAACCATCTGTTGTCAGCCCAAATACGAGAAAGTTTTGACTTTCTTTGGGTTTTTTTTTTCACATAATTGTGAAAAAATGCAGAATTTCTATCGCCATCCTTAGTCCATTTAGTATGAGACTTCTGAATCCAAAACTCTTCTTCTCTTTGAAGAAGATCAATATGAATCTCTTTACCTTTTTTCAGAGCTTCCTTATCCTCTATAGAATTAGACAGGAGGACTTTTGCTTCAAGGTCATTGATTACCTCTTCCTCACTCTTTATGGAGTCAAACACATTCCGAAAAACATTCTTATTCCAGACCTTAAGGATAGCCTTTAAGTGTTTAAGTTTAAACCAGAACTTAAACATTTGAGATCCATAGTAGTCCACAACCCAGCTCTTCTCAACAAGGTTGTAGAAATCAACATGCAAACACCACATATTAAGAAACTGGAATTTGGACTTTCTTTTAGGAGTAGAAGTGGCTCTTTTGATAAACAACGGAGAGTGGTCAGAACATGTTTTAGGAAGATGAAAAAAAGTGGTGTCAACACTAGTGATCCATTTATCATTAGCCAAAACCCTGTCAAGCCTACGTTATTTCCTTCCGTTAGACCAAGTGAACTTGTTGCCAGAGAACCCCATATCCACTAGATTACAGTCAAACATAAAGCTATTGAAGTCTTCCATACTAGCAGTAGCACTTGTAGTACAATGAATCAGTTCTTCAGGCCTTGCAATGGTGTTAAAATCCTGAAACAGAATCGAGTATATGTCTTGCTTTTCAATATTTCTGAGCTTATCCCATAGTTGACCCCTTAAAATTCTAGTACATTTCGCATAAATTATAGTGACCAGAAACTCTTTAGTATCAGAGCAATGCTTGGCTTTACGATGCACAAGCTGATCTTCATTAATTAAGACTTCCACCACGAAATCACTACTCCACATCACCCAGACCTTGTTGCTATAGTTACCTATAAAACCATGAAACCCAAGCTTGACAGAAATAGAAGATAGCTTAGAAGCACATACCATGGGTTCTTGAATAGCAAGAAAGCTTATTTTTTTAGCTCTCTTAATTTATCTCAACGTGGCTTGAGTTTCCTTGTTGCCAATGCCCCATGTATTCTAACTACGGATAAAAATCATCATTTAGAGTTTTTAGGGTTCTTTGCAACATATTTATGCTACAAAGCTTTGGAGGAGATAATCCTCTTTGTCTTTAGTATTCTATCTTTCTTTATCTTTCTCAATTCCACCTTCTTATCACTTATAAGTTTCTTTACAGGAGATTGTGGAAGGCTTCTTGTGGATTCCTTTGTTGGAGATCCACTTTCAAAGAGACAGTTAAGAGACAAGTTATCAAAAGATTCACCCTAGTTGATAGGACCAAAGTCAAGCAGCTGGAGAGCACCAATTATTTCATCAGACTGCAAACCAACTGGAGGTTTTCCAGGTATATTTTTTTCCCAAATTATCATCCTTAAAAACCTCTTTTTCAGCAACTATAAATGATTTGAGTTTATTTTCTTTCATCTCAAGTTGGAATGGTGGGATCAAAGGATCAGGAAGATGTGGGCTAGATCTAATGTTCTCATTGAAAGCCCTCTGAATGATGTTCTTGCATTCACTGGAGTAGTAGCCCAGGTGAGAACATTCAGATCAGTAGCTAAGATACTTATTGTACACCAAATCTTTCTAGTAGGCTTACGAGCCAAAATTGATCTTTATCTTTTTAGGAAGATCCTTTGAAACATCTAGAACAACCCATATCCTACAATAGATAGTCGTGGACTTGTTTCTTGATGGTACCCAAACACTTAGACGTTTCCATAATGTTTTAGCAATTTCCATTATCGTTTCCTCACAATACATAAAATCTGGCATATTAAGAAGATCAATGTAAACTGGTGTAGCTGGATTTTCCACACTTGATTTGAAATTGGGGGATCATTCTAGTAATCGCATCACCTTTTCTCCAATTTTCCAAACATTTCTCTTCAAAAGCTTTAGGAGGTCTTCTTTAAGGGAAAGTTCAATGAATATATGTCTGAAATCCCAGCTAGATACATTGCATTCTCTCTGGAATCTGAATTTATCCAAGAATGCCATAACCTTTGCATAGCTAGGTTTCCCTGTAGCGAACTTACCGACCAATGTATATTTCAACCTTTGTTTTAATATGATCAAATCTTCAGGATCAAATTTGATCTCAACTTTATCGTTTTTAAGTTCCCTCATAACCTTCTTGTGTACCATCTTCTCTGCATTGTTCTTAAATAGAGCAACATATGAACATTTGGATGCTGACACATTTGTCTTACTGACTGCAGGTTCAAAGACTAGATTTTCTCTGATGTTTGGCATCCCGAATTCTGGAACGACGCCGGGAAGCTCTCCTGATAATCAGCAGCTCGTTGATGTGCATTGGAACTCTCAGCATTCATCGAGAGAGATGAAAAGAATCAAGATGAGAGTATTTTAGAATATGGCTCCAATCTTGGAGCATTCTTAAAAACTGTAACCAACTTTTTCAAATAATTTTCTACTTCTGCATTCTGAAGCTTAAAGAAGAAAATGTTTATGGCTTTGGCTAAATTCGGGCCCAAAAAATGTTAACCAGCCCCAAAAAATAGGGCGTTTTTGGATTTTTACTATTTTATCTTTACCCCGGCGGTTGAACCCCTCTCAACCAGCGGTTGAACCCTTATCACCCGTCGGGGTAAGCTTCTCCGCCGGTTGAGAGGGTCTCAACCGGTGGAATAAAAGAATAATTTTGACCCGCTTTGAAATTTTGGAACTGCTTATCATGAGGGGTCCTAATTTAACCATACCCAATATTTATTCAACCGATACATTATTAGAACAAAAAATAATATCAATTGAGACTAGAACCAATTACTCATTTAATTTTCTATTGGCTAAGCATATCGTATACCATATGAGATATCTATATTGTAGCAGCCATAACTAGTCAGGGAAAGCTCCCTTTTATATAAAAAGATATGTAAACGTGTAAAATAGAGCAAAACTTATCCAAAGTTAGCCGACGCTAAAAGTCAACAATTGTCGATCAAAGGTTTCCTTATAAATACTATACTTCGAAGCGGTTGAGTAGCATATACTGAAGGAGAAATCTAATCAAGTAAGAAACAAAAGATGGATGCGGGTCAAGGTACGTAATTACTACATACAATATTATCTCATCTTATACAGGGTCCAATTAGTATTACATATTACCCATATTGTTTTGATCTTAGATTTGAGATTAATAATACATTTTATTCGTCTATTATCTAGACACCAAAGAACAGCGTATCTTGGATGGATCAGAAGAAGCAGAAAAAAAGAGTTCATGGCCGGAGCTCGTAGGAGTGAATGGAGATGTTGCCAAAGAGACAATTGTGAGAGAGAATCCTGAAGTCACGGAGCCGATAATTATACTTGAAGGAACTCCGATTCCACCTACCAAAGAAAATTTCTCTTGGAGGGTTCGTATTTGGGTGGATGCTTGTAACATCGTCGTAAGAATCCCAAGGACCGGTTAATTTATGTGCCGAAAGCAGATATTTGTTTATAAAAGGCCCATCTACCTTCGGTCATCTCTATTGTTATATCGATATGTTTTTAAGATGTCTAATATTATATTAAGTGGTTTCTGGGTGTTGTCTGTATTGAAAGTTATGTTATCCTTCGCCTCTCTCTAATAAAACAAATTATATAGTTATCATTGGGTTATATGTTTAAAAAAAATTTAACCCACCAATATGTTTTCGATCAAACACAACCCCAAAAATAGCCGGTCAGATTTGGATCATATATTTTTTATTTAACCCGAACGGGACACCCTAGTTGAGGGTATTATTTTTTAGACTATGCAAAATAAAACTTTATATAGTAAACTAAAAGACGTCCATATATAATACTATAAGGTTTGTGTTTGGAAGACATACAAAATTGTATAGAGTCTTGCCTGAGAGGTTAAGTTTAGTGCGGCCGCAAAGTTTCTTGGCCTCGTGTAGGCGAAATACAACATTGGTCTGAAACGGGACCCACACCGGAGACACAGTATAGTCCTCAGGCTCAGACCGAGAAGAATCCTGACCCTCCTTGACCATGTTATCCGCATTTCCGACGAAAAAACATATCGTCCAAGCATTAAACGTGGTAAAGAAAGAACGCGATATCCCCAACCCAGCTGCTATTGGTGCAACCCAATAAGCCGCAAAGTCATAAAGGATCCAATCAGGAGAAGAAACTTGTAAGTACTCGTTATATTTTCTTGAAGTTTGTCAAATGCTTGTTTGAGGCTGCTACTCAAGGAGTGTTCATAGGATCCACCCCTTATCTGACGTAATAGCTTGTAAATCAACGCCAGAGGGTAAACCATAATTGTTGACAGACTCAATCAAGAAAACGTATGTAGAGGGGTTCGAACTCATGATCATGTTGGGCTCTTCCTATGTGGGAGTCCAATTATCATATGGGCTAAGCCCAATTTGGATAACACATAGGATTTTGGTTTATGTATAAATATATATTTATACAGTGTCTTTCGGAAATTAGCATCATATTCTATAGCGCAGTTTTTGAGCGAAAAAGGTGATCCGAGGCGGAACTTTGTGCTTTCAATCGGACTGTCTCCGTTTGTCCGATCGGCTTCAATTTTGGTGAGAAGGCTCGTCTACTTGTCCTCTACAATCTGGCCAGAGGGTTTTTGATTTGGAGTCATCTAAGTGTGTTTTTCGAGCATCTTCTTCTAACTGCATTTTGGGATACTTCAGTGAGTTTTCTGATTTCGGTTCATTATCTTGTGTATTGGGGTTGTGTATGAAGTTATCATACTTCTTGTGGCGTATGCTCTAGTTTTATCTAGAGAATAGTTTTGTAACCCATCTTCTGATAGTGAATATTTGGTTGGACTCCGAAATGAGTCCCGTGGTTTTTACTTCCTACACTGGGAAGGTTTTCCACGTAAAAAGTGTTCTGTGTTGTTTGCGTTTATTTTATTCAGACTTGATATTTTTGGGATCGTTATCTCTATCATACTTGATAGAAGAAGGAAGATTTCGTTTGTGCTTCTATTTCTTGTCAAAGTGGTATTAGAGCGAGAGGTTGTGTACTTGTCTTGTATCAAATATGGAGGTTAATACAAGCATAATGGTGACGATGAATGGTTCGAATTATCATATATGGAAATCGAAGATGGAAGATCTTCTTTATGTTAAAAGTTTTCATTTACCAGTGTTCGGTGATGAAAAACCTAAAGATAAGTCTGATGCAGAATGGATAATTATTCATCGACAGGTTTATGGATTTATTCGGCAATGGGTTGATGATAATGTGTTGAATAATGTTGTAGACGAAACAGATGCAAGTAAATTGTGGAGTAAACTTGAGGAGTTATATGCTCGGAAGGCAGGAAATAGTAAGTTACTTTTGTTCAAACAGCTGATGTATTTAAGGTATCAAGATGGATCACCTCTTACAGATCACTTGAATACCTTTCAAGGCTTGATTAATCAGTTGGCTGTTATGGGTATTAAATTTGATGACGAGGTTTTGGCGTTATGGTTGCTTGGTTCGCTGCCAGACTCATGGGATACTTTCAGAATGTCTCTTTCCAATTCAGCTCCTGAAGGCAATATCTCAATGGCATTAGCTAAAAGTAGTATGTTGAATGAAGATATGAGAAGAAAAACAGTTGGCTTCTCTTCACATTCAGAAACTCTAGTCGTTGAGAAACATGGTAGAAATGAAAATCGCGGTTGGAAAACTAGAGGTAAAAGTAGAAGCAAGAGTCGGAACAAGTCTAATAAATTTTCAGATTGGGAGTGCTACTACTGTCATGAGATCGGGCACACTAAGAAATTTTGTCCTAAGTTGAGAAAGAAGAATAATTTTGGGAAATCTAACAATGGTAAAGAAGAAAAGAACAAGGAGAAAAATTATGATGAAAGTGGTGACGAGAAACATGTTGCTGCAGTTTCAGAGAGCTACTTCGTTGTTATTGATGATGCTGTTGTGAATTCTGTGTCTGATAAAAATGGTTGGGTAGTTGATAGTGGTGCTACAATTCATGCCACTTCCCGTAGAGAATTTTTCTCATCTTACACCTCTAGTGACTTTGGTTCTGCAAAGATGGGAAATAATGATTTGTCTAAAGTGGTTGGTATTGGTGATGTTCATCTAGAAACAAGCATGGGTGCAAGATTGATTTTGAAGGGTGCTAAACATATACCCGATCTTCGATTGAATTTGATCTCTACATGGAAGCTAGATGATGAAGGTTATTGCAGTATTTTTGCGAATGGGCAGTGGAAACTTACTAAGGGCTCGTTGGTTGTGGCAAGATGACAAAAATATTCAGCCCTCTACATCATGTCTACAAGGGTGTCTGTTGAGAAAATCAATGCTGTTAATGATGAATCAATGGTTGATTTGTGGCATAAAAGACTCAGTCACATTAGCGAAAAAGGATTAGATATTCTGAGGAAGAAACAATACATTCGTGGGATACACAAAACTCATTTAAAGAAATGCGTACATTGTTTGGCTGGAAAGCAGAATAGAGTATCTTTCAAGAGCTCGGCTCCTTCAAGAAAACCAAGTTTTCTTGACTTGGTACATACTGATGTTTGTGGTCCTTTCAAAATGAGAACACTTAGTGGTTGTTTGTACTTTGTTACTTTTGTTGATGATCATTCCAGCAAAAGTTTGGGCTTACACTTTGAAAACAAAAGATCAAGTGTTAGATGTCTTTAAGCAGTTTCAAGCTTCAGTTGAGAGACAGAGTGGGAAATAATTAAAGTGTGTTAGAAGTGATAATAGGGGAGAATACATTGGTCCTTTTGATGATTATTGTAGACAGCAAGGTATTCGGCATCAAAAGACACCTCCCAAGACCCCTCAGTTGAATGACGTAGCGGAGAGACTAAACCGAAGATTAATTGAAAGGGTAAGATATCTTCTTTCACAATCACAACTCCCTAAATACTTTTGGGGCGAAGCTTTGAATACAGTGGTACATGTCTTGAATCTTAGTCCTTCTGTACCTTTAGATGGAGATATCCCAAATAGAGTTTGGACATGTAAAGATGTTTCTTATGATCATTTGCGTGTCTTTGGGTGCAAATCTTATGTACATATTCCTAAAGATGAGAGATCTAAACTCAATTCGAAGACAAGACAGTGTGTATTCATTGGTTATGGTCTTGATGAGTTCGGCTATAGATTTCATGATCCAATTAATAAGAAGCTTATTAGGAGCAAAGATGCCGTATTTATGCAAGATCAGATAGTTTATGATATTGATAAGAGTCAAAATTCAGTGCCTATGTCTCAGAATGACTTGGTAGATTTGGGGCATATTCCGCTTGCACATACTCCTACAGAAGTTGAAGAAAATTCGGATGGTGACTCACTTGCTTCCAGAGGTTCACATATTTTTTATACTGGTGATCATGATAATGATTTCGTGGATGAACAAGTGAATGAAGAAGATATTGAACAATTTGAAGTTCCAACGCGGAGATCTACTAGAGATAGACAACCATCTACTAGATATCCTTCTGATCAATATATTTTGTTAACCGATGCAGGTGAGCCTTAGTGTTATGATGAGGCTATTAGTGGTGTATGTAAAAATCAATGGATTGAAGCGATGAATGAAGAGATGCAATCACTTCATGAGAATCATACATTTGAGTTAGTGAAGATACCTGAAGGGAGAAAAGCCTTGAGTAACAAGTGGGTGTATAGGTTGAAGCAAGATGATAGTTCTCTGCAACCTCGGTACAAAGCAAGATTGGTAGTCAAAGGATTTGGTCAGAAAAAAGGTATTGATTTTGATGAAATATTTTCTCCAGTTGTAAAAATGTCTTATATTCGTGTGGTTCTCGGCATTGCAGCGAGTCTAGACTTGGAAATTGAGCAAATGAATGTAAAAACAGCATTCTTGCATGGTGACTTGGAAGAAGAGATTTTTATGAAACAGCCTGAAGGTTTTGTGGTTGAAGGAAAAGAAGATTATGTATGCAGACTGAAAAAGAGTCTATATCGTTTGAAGCAAGCTCTGAGACACTGGTATAAGAAGTTCATGTCAGTTATGGGGGAGCATGATTACAAGAAGACTTCTTCTGATAATTGTGTATTTGTGAAGAAATTTTCTGATGCCGATTTTATCGTTCTTTTACTTTATGTGGATGATATGCTTATTGTTGGGAAGAATACTTCGCGGATTGATTCTTTGAAGAAACAGTTAAGTAAGTCTTTCGCAATGAAAGATTTAGGTCCAGCAAAGCAGATTCTCGGCATTCGAATTACTAGAGACAGAGACTTGAAGAAGTTGTTCTTATCACAAGAAAAATACATTGAGAAAATTCTTCAGAAGTTTAATATGGACAAAGCTAAAGTGGTTAGCTCACCACTTTCTGGTCACTTCAAGTTAAGCAAGAAACAATGTCCTGCAACTAATGAAGAAAAGAGAGACATGGATAATATTCCATATGCATCTGAAGTTGGAAGTCTCATGTATGCCATGGTATGTACTCGTCCTGACTTAGCTCATAGTGTTTGTGTTGTGAGCAGATTTTTGTCAAACCCAGGTAGAGAGCATTGGGAAGCCGTGAAATGGATTATGAGGTATCTACGAGGAACCTCTAATTTGAAGCTCAGTTTTGGGATGAATAAACTTGAGTTGTTGGCTTATTCTGATTCAGACTTGGCTGGAGATGTCGATACTCGCAAGTCTACTTCTGGATATTTGATTAACTTTTGTGGTGGCGCTGTTTCATGGAAATCAAGACTACAAAAGTGTGTTGCCCTTTAAACGACAGAAGCTGAATTCATTGCAGTGACAGAAGCTAGTAAAGAGCTACTATGGATGAAGAAGTTCTTGAAAGAACTTGGATTCGAGCAACACAGGTATGTACTGTTATGTGATAATCAGAGTGCTATTCATCTCGTGAAGAATTCGTCATTTCACTCAAAGTCGAAACATATTAATGTGAGATATCATTGGATTTGAGATATTCTTGATGCTAAACTAATGGAGGTTGATAAAGTTCATACATATGATAATGGGTCTGACATGATGACAAAGGCTTTGCCTAGGGGAAAGCTTGAACATTGTAGATTGATCGCCGGGATGACGAATCCTCCCACATAGTCGTGAAGGGGAGATTTGTTGGGCTCTTCCTATGTGGGAGTCCAATTATCATATGGGCTAAGCCCAATTTGGATAACACGTAGGATTTTGGTTTATGTATAAATATATATTTATACAGTGTCTTTCGAAAATTAGCATCATATTCTATAGCGCAGGTTTTGAGAGAAAAAGGTGATCCGAGGCGGAACTTTGTGCTTTCAATCGGACTCTCTCCAGTTGTCCGATCGGCTTCAATTTTGGTGAGAAGGCTCGTCTACTTGTCCTCTACATTCTGTCCAGAGGGTTTTTGATTTGGAGTCATCTAAGTGTGTTTTTCGAGCATCTTCTTCTAACTGCATTTTGGGGATACTTCAGTGAGTTTTCTGATTTCGGTTCATTATCTTGTGTATTGGGGTTGTGTATGAAGTTGTCATACTTCTTGTGCCGTATGCTCTAGTTTTATCTGGAGAATAGTTTTGTAACCCATCTTCTGATAGTGAATATTTGGTTGGACTCCGAAATCAGTCCTGTGGTTTTTACTTCCTACACTAGGAAGGTTTTCCACGTAAAAAGTGTTCTGTGTTGTTTGCGTTTATTTTATTCAGACTTGATATTTTTGGGATCGTTATCTTTATCATACTTGATACAAGAAGGAAGATTTCGTTTGTGCTTCTATTTCTTGTCAGATCCCTGATAACTATTTATTTATTTATTACGGTATTTTAATAGCTAAATATTTTTACACATGGTTATGTATGATTTAAATGCAAATAAAATTTTATTTTTATCATGCATGAAGCGATAATTTTATATGTTTAAAGTATTTTAGTATTTGAGTTTGTTTAAAAAAATTGGTGTTCATTTCTCTTAAGTTATCTGCAACCTCAATATATGGAAAGCTCGGTAACACAATGATTGCATCGATCCTTATTTGAGTATTAATCTCAAATCAGTGTATATATATATATACTATGTGATTAGATGTAAACAAAATCATTCATTCATAAAAAAATGATGTTATGCTCAATAAAAACGGCTAACGCTTTAGTTGTCTAAACTTTGAAGAAGAATGGACAAACCACATAAAGCACTGTAGTAATCATTAGTGTATAAAGAAATTTAGGTTCTCATGCTAGAAATTATTATCTTTTGCGCAAGTTGGCTGAAAATAAACTTATATGCGCATTTGTCAATAGGTAAGCAACAACACATATTATTATTATAGTGTTCCAAGGTATATATTAGTGTACAATTGATATGTTGTGAATGAGTCGAATAGTGCTTTGACAGTGTACCGTGTTCGGCTTTACAGTTTTGCGTCATTGATAGTAAGCTGTAATATAATGGATGGTTTTCTTATTAGTGTATATGAGTCCATTAGGCCCACTGTCTAGTAAGTCTATTCATTCCCTATAAATAGACTGCTAGGACTACACAAAATACAAAATACAATCTGAAATTTGTAACCTTTTCTATTATAGTGAAACTCTTTTCTCTGAGTGCGCCGTGGACATAGACAATTGTCGCTATTATAGTGAAATGCTTTTCTCTGTCTGACTGCGCCGTGGACGTAGACAATTGTCGAACCACGATAAATTCTATGTTCATTTTAGTCTGTCCTTCGCATATGTTACGTGCTTGAACCATTTTGTAATAATTCCATAATGACTTAATAACATGCTATTTAATATTGAATAATTTTATTTATATATTACAATGGAGGAAAACTGGTCCAAAAAAAATCAATGCGTTGGCCCCACATTTCTCATTCAATATTGAAAAAAACTGTAATAATTTTAATACTCGAAAATGTGTCTCAATATTAAAAACCATAATAAAACAAATTATATAGTTATCATTGGGTTATATTTGTATACATCCACACCTTATCTTCATTTTGTGAAATATATAAATTCAAAGAAATAATAAAAGTATGTCAACTTAAAATCTAAACTATAGTTGTAATACATACTGCGTAAGAAGAACTTTATGTATTCTTATTCTTTATAAATTTAATAGAACGTTTTTCTCGATACTATGAGCAACGAGAGTTAAATAGTAATTACATTTAATAGTTTTAAGACATAACCTATATTAAACTTTGATTTCACCATCGAATATGTTAGTTCTTTTCTCCACCACCACGTCTAGTGTGTAATTCACAGATGAATCCAATATAATCAATTTACTACTAACACTTATTAATACAAACCTAATACTGAAGTTCCAAATACTAATAGTGAGGTTCCAAATATAATATTCAAACCGACCGAGTCATTTAATCAATATTTATTAAACAATATATACATAATATTTAAACAGATAAAATGGAGAAATGAGTTAATCTATGAGTTATCTATAGTACATAAACATAACGAAAATCATATCCTACCTTTTAATATAACATTAGTATACAAATTATTGAAGATTAAAAAAAATAATCAATAAAATTAATATTATAATATTTTATAGTTTTAAATAAGCTTATATTTGAACAAAGCAATACATAATCATTTAAAGGAATGAATTTAACAAAACTTAAGTTAAATATCTATTATGAGATCGTTCCAAAGAGAAGTTTTAATAATATTCATATTTTAAATTTTATTTCTATCATGCATGAATCGGCATTTTGTATGCTTAAAGTATTTCGGTATTTGAGTTTGCTAAAAGCCTACAGTTACCTGCAACATCAATAAGATGGAAAAGTTACTAACACTAATTGTATTGCTAAATATTAACGCGTGATTAGATGTAAACAGAATCATCCATTCATAAAAAATTGATGTTATGTTCAATAAAACAGATAAATGCTTCGGTTGTTTAAACTTGGGAGATAGAATTGACAAACGAGATAAAACATCATAGTGATCATTACAGTTGTATCGTACAATCATACTAGAAATTTTTTATCTCAAGTTAGGATGAAAATAAAATTATGTCAATACGTAAACATCAAACCAAATAATTATTATCGTGTTCCATGGTGTATATTCGTGTACAACTCATATTTAATGTTGAATAATTTTATGTATATGTTACGAATGGAGGCAAACTAGTCCAAAGGAAGATTAAGGTGTTGGCCCGAAATTTCTCGTTTAATATTAAACAAACTTTACAATAATTTTAATACCGAAAAAAATATCTCGATATTAAAAACCATCATAAAACAAATGGTATAGTTATCACTGGGTTATATTTGTATAAATCCACCATTTATCCCTATTCTTTAAGAATTTAATTGAAACGTTTTTCTCGGTTCAAGATTTAAAAACTAATTATATGTAATAGTTTTAAGACATAACCTACATGGAACTTTGATTCCACAATCGAATATTTTAGTTTTTTTCTCAACAACCACTTCTAACACTTATTAATACCGACCTAATAGTCAAGTTCCAAATATAATATTTAAACTAAATCATTTAATCAATACATATTAAACAATATACACATAACTTTTAAACCAAAATCCTCATGCATTCAAAAGTTTTGTTCATCCGATTGTGTGTTGATGCTAAATAAGGCTTTGAGTTCATATCGATTGGAAAAGCTATGGGATTTTGTATCAAATAAGATATGTCAAGTTTAGAAGCTTGTGTAAAGGTTGATCTGAGAAAGTCTTGGAAGCTGCGGACGAAATTTGCCGAAGAAAATAGTTTCGTAAAGTATAGAGAGTGAAGGAAGGTGTTGAGTGTTAGAGATATAAGGTCTAAGCCCATTAGCCCATATAGTTTATCTATAAATAATAGATTTAAACTCTATGTAATATAAGACTTTCTAATAATCAGAAACCCTAGCCGCTTATTGGCGACTACTTCTTCTTTTATCTATATTTGTTTCTTAACATGGTATTAGAGCGTCAGGCCCAGACGGAACGCGATGGTGGTGAAAATTCTCAAGAGGTCGAACATGAAGAAGTTATACGCCATGATCAATGTGATCTGCTCTAGAGATCCTAGTTCAGAGTGCCCGTGGCTCATCAAGCGGTGGTACTTGATTAGAGTGGGGAGTGGCGCTAAGGAACAAGACAAAATGGTCTAATAGGAGGTGAGCAGTAACATCCGTAGTGCCTCTATGGTCAGGTAGTCTTCCAACCTGATTAGAGTGGGCGGATGAAAGTCAATTGAGAGGAGGCTAAATGGTACTTTGTTTGAGAGAAGGAATTGTTAGAGTGGCGACCAAAGTCCCACATCCCACATCGGTTAAACATTGGAAGGATCAATGGTATATAAGAACATACCTCAACTAGTATGAGGCCTTTTGGTAGTGGACCAAATGCAAAACCGTGAGGGCCTTCGGGTGCCAAAGTGGAAAATATAATACTAGTGTTGAGATCGGTTGTTCTTACTTATTTACGGAGGAGGAATATGCGGAACCCCATTCACAACACCCATATTCCCAACGCATGGTATCAGAGCTTTGGCTTAGATCTTGAATTTTCTGCGTCTTCCGCTGTGCCGGCGGGCAGTGTTTTTAGCTGTCCGCCGGAATTTTTGTAGATCTACCAGGTATTCAATTTCGTAGTAGCATTGGATTTCGGTTTGGAAGCCACGATTTCAGTAGATTTGTTTAGCTTTGATTTCGGATTTGGTATTTTGATTTATTTTTGGATTTGGTTTTGGTATTTGGATTTGGATTTGGTTTTGGATTCAGTATAGATTTTGTTTGGATTCGTTTGGATTTGTTTTGCTTTGTTTGGATTCGTTTGGATTTGTTTGGTGTTTGATTTCGTTTGGATTAGTTTGGAGTTTAGAGTTTGGAGTTTGGAGTTTGGAGTTTGGAGTTTGGAGTTTGGAGTTTGGAGTTTGGAGCTTGGAGTTTGGAGTTTGGAGTTCGGAGTTCGGAGTTCGGAGTTTGGAGTTTGAAGATTATAGATTTGAGATTTGAGATTAGAGTTTGAAAATTGGAGATTGGAGATTGGAGTTCAATTTTGTTTTTCTTATGTTGTGTAACAAACTCACAATGCAAGAATAAGCATTGCGAGTTTGAGAGAGGGTGTTAGAGATATAAGGCCTAAGCCCATTAGCGCATATAGTTTATCTATAAATAATAGATTTAAACTTTATGTAATACAAGACTTTCTAATAATCAGAAACCCTAGCCGCTTATTGGCGACTACTTCTTCTTTTATCTATATTTGTTTCTTAACATTGAGAAGTCGAGCAATTAGGATTTTGTTTTCTGTAATTTGAAGTTTTTGCAATTATTTTATGTATTAAGTTGTTTCAGTGTGTATCTCTTTTCAATGATGAAATAAAAATCACAATTTGTTTAAAAAATACGCTTTTAAACCGATAAAGGAGAAACGAGTTAACATGTGAATTATCTATAGTACATAAATATAACGAATATCATATCATACTTTTATTGTAAAATTTGTATACAAATTATTATAGATTTGAAAAATATTTAATAAAATTAATATTATATTATTTTTTAGTTCTACATAAGCTTGTATATGAACAAGGCAATACATAATCGTTCAAAGAGAAATTTAACAAAACTTAGGTTAATTATCTATTATGAGATCATTTTAAAGGAAAGTGTTAATAGTATTCAGGTTCATAACCAACGTTGTTTTGCTTATGGAACTCATTTCCGTAAATAATACATATTTACTTTAAAAAATCAATTAGTTAATATATATGATAATTAAATTAATCAATGCATCTTTAGTAATAATAATTTGACTATAAACTTAGGCTTTAGTCATATATTTTAGGTAACCAAAATTTAAATCATTTAGGTAAAAGTAAAATTGTTGTTAATTTTGAGCTTTAAAAATTTATGCGTGATAGATGTTTTTTAAAAAACATACAAACAAATCAAAAATATAACTTATTAATACATAGTTACGGATTTTACAAAGGTTAAGTGAAATTTTATACTAATGCAACTTCAAGGACAAAATCTAGAAGGGTCGTAAAAGGTTTTAAGCTTGGATCGTCCAATACGTTTTTATTCACCTTATTAGTCCACTCATATTTCAATATATTTGCATTTCCTAGGTAGATATGATGGATTGATAAAACTTCCAACCATACTATTATGTGTACCTATTGAATATATACTAAATTGTCAAGAATTACATGATGGTAAAATGATGTAAGAACTAGTCGATATATATTTGCCACAAGTATTTGGGTTAACAAGCTAGTTACACGAGGTTCTACATCTCCGTGACTATTTTAGTATTGAAAATATATTTGAAATATATGATAAAAATTAATAAAAATCAGAGAAAATATTTTACCTCTTAATATCTTGATGTACGTAAAAAGCAATATAAAAATTACAGAAAAATATTTAGAAAGATATTTTTGACCTCTCCTACATAGGGATGATCAATGTAACACATATTTGAATCTGTACCATAGGATTGTCTACTCATATTTTATTATTGAAGGTGTGATATATAATTGTCTACTTATATTTTATTATTGAATCTGTACCATAGGATTGTTTAATTATATTTTATTATTGAATATGTGCAAGAGAGGGAGATGCAACTCGATATCAAAGTAAATATAATCTCCTTGTATTTTCTTACCAACCTTTATTGTCATTAATTTATCTTTAGGCAGCTTGTGGATCCAAACGTGCAGCATTCACTTGAGATGACGGCTAATTCGTTTTTTGAGTAGTTGGGACTTGAAGGCACAACCTAACAGAAACAATACCCGACTGGCTGTTAAGAGTAAACCAAGACAGAAAATGCAAAGCTATATTTTGGCGCTTTCCCACAATGCTCATTAGCATGATGATAAAAAGACTTAGGGGCTAGGCCGAGTATAAGGTAGAATATACAACAACAAGAGGGAATTTTAAGGCTTTTCTATATCACATTGAGTGAGATATTTTACTACTACCTCATAGTCAGTGCGGTTATCTGGTTTGATGTTTATGGTGAAAATACCATAAAAAAACTAGATAACAAAGTGAGAGATATTTAGAAGATATCAAAGTTAAAGAATCAAAAATATTTGTTGTATTATTCATGTAGCATTTGATACCAGTTTTTATATTGAAATTATAAGTTGTTTGTGTAACAAATTATTGTTACATTTCTTAGTAATTAAATAACAATATTCAATTTATTAGTTAGGCCTTTAAGTAAGATTGACCCAGATATTTGAAGTCACACACAGCTTCGTGGGCTAGCATCTATACCAAGACCCGACACATAAAGGAACTCACTTTCCCAATCTTCTTTAACCCTAGTGGACAACCACCTTCGTCTCTTTTTATTCTCTCTGTCTGACTTCCCCCCTCAAAAGAGGCGGAGGAACACTGAGGCCAAGTTTGTCTCGTAAGAATGAAAATCAAGATTGAGACTAGGGTTTGGTGAGAAGATCAGTTACTTGGTCATGTGTCCGGACATAACGAATATCAGAGACCCTTGAACCACCTGATCCCGAATAAAATGAAGATCAAGCTCGACTTGTTTGGCTCGGGCGTGAAAAACTAGATTTGATGCCAAAGAACTTGCTCCAAGGTTATCACACCAGATAGTCGGAGCTCGATGAAGAAGAATACCGATTTCATCCAATACAGAGCATAGCTAAATCAATTTTGACAAAATATTGACAATAGACTGGTAGTCAGATTTTGTACTGGATCGAGAGATCACTCTTAATTTCTTAGACGAACAAGAGACCAGAGAGTCACTGAGAAACACACAATAGCCTCCCACTGAGCGACGATTATCCGGAGATCCGGCCCAGTTCGCATCAGTAAATCCAATGAGCTGATGAGCATCACTAGGTTTAATATGAAGACCTAACGACACTATCCTAGATAAGTATCTCAAAATTCTCCTTACAATTTGTAAATGTGTAGTTGTAAGGGACTTTTTAAATTGGCTCATCTTATTGACAACAAACTCGATGTCAATCCTTGTGCGGAGTTGGTATTGCAACAAGCCTAACACACTTTTGTACCGTGTTGGACATTGAATACTGTCACCATCAAACTTGGAGACAACATACTAACTCGCATTGGTGTGGAGCAAGAATTTTCACAGGAGAGCCCTTTATTAACAAGTAAGTTGTTAATGTATTTTTTTAGAGTCATCCCGGTACACCTCCATGCCAATAAAATGTTTGAGACAACCCATATCTTTGAGTGTAAATTCAGAATGAAGTATTTATATGAACTTAGTCAAGTAGACAGAACTGTTACTCGTGACTATTATATTATCCACATAAACCAATGTGATGATGGATACCTCTTTAGTCATTAGGAAAAACATAGAGCAATCTGCTCTTAAGTTTCCAAAACCCCACAAGAGTAATGTATCCTTCAGCATGGAATACGAGGCTCTAGGTGCTTGCTTTAAGCCACACATGGCTTTATGTAGTTTGCAAAGATGATTAGGAAAACCAATATCCACATAACCTTGAGTCTGCTCCATAAACACCTATTTTTTTAAATCACCATTTAGGAATCAATTACTTATATCAATTTGCCATATGGTACAGTCCCTAGATACAACCAGTGTAAGCACAAGTCTTATGGTGGACACCTTCATAACCAGGCTAAAGGTTTTTGTGAAATCAATTCTAGGTTTTTGATGAAATCATTTAGCCACAAGTCTGGCTTTGCACCTTTGAATAGACTGATTAGAATTATACTTCAGTTTATAAACCCATTTACATCCGACCAGGCTCATGTCATCTGTGTATGGAACCATGGAGGCATCATACTCAGTTTTCATAGCTTGAGACCATTCAGGAATAGTGACAGCCTCATAAAATGTTACAAGTTTTTCTAATAGCAGTAATAAGAACAGTAGTAAGACCAGTATAAACAACCTTAGGCTTAGAAATACCAACTTTGGCCTTTTGTAATCATAGAATGGGTATTGAGGTTATTTGAAATGGGAGGGTGAGTACTAGGATTATCAAAAGGTAGTTCAACCACTAATTTGGTTGGACTTGATGGTTGTGTAATAGGTGATGTAGATGACAAGGTTGTATTTATGGCCGGAGATAAAGTTAGACTAGCTGGGTATTGCTGTAAAGAGCTAAGGCTAAAAGGTACGTTTTGTGAGGGTATGTTTGTATTGTGTGATTGTTGAGTTGGTATGTGTGATGCTCTGTTGTTAGGATTACTCACCAGAGAATTATGTAGTGTTGTAGAAAGGGTCTGTTGTAGATTAGAAGTCTCAAATGAATACTTGAAATTAGAAACCTAGGTAACCATAGAGACACGGATTTAGAGACATTACCCTTTGAATTCAGACAACTAGAGAAGAAGGAAATTCATCTTCATTGAAGATGACATTTCTAGACATATAAACCTTCCCACTAGGACATAAATACTTATACCCCTTATGCACAGAAATATAGCCCATAAATTGAAATTTATTGGTCTAATAAGGCATGAGACAATGAAAACAAGAACAACCAAACACCCTTAGAAAGCCATAATCAGGTTGAGTGTTAAATAATTTCTCAAAGAGAGACTTATCCTAGAGAACAATAGTAGGAAGTCTATTGATTAGATACACTATTGTGTGAAAGATATCATACCAATAGATGACAGGAAGGTCAGATTGATCTAGGAGATTCGTACAAGTCTCAGTGACATGTTCGTACTTTCTCTCTTCTCTTCCATTCTGAGTAGAAGTGTAAGAACATGATGTCTTGAGTTAGATTCCTGAATCCTTTGCCAATGAAAAAAGGCCTTAAACTCACCACCTCCATCTAACTGAAAACACTTAATCTTAATATTTTTATTTGATTTTCTACTAAAGTATTAAATTATTTGAAAGCATGTAGAGCCTCATATTTATGCCTTTGAGGGTACAACCATGTATATCTAGAAAAATCATCCACAAATAGAATATAAAACCTAAACCCATTCTTAGAAACAACATGAGAAGTCTCACACAAGTCTGAATGAACCAAATCTAGAACATTTATGGACTGAGAAAGAGACCTATAATGGGGAAGATAATGTGACTTTCCTAGTTAACAATCATCACAAAATAATTTTTCATTAGCAGAACCAACATACAGATTAGAAACTTTTAGAACAAGAGAAAAGAACCCTTGCGGAAGGATGACCTAACTTTCTATGCCACCTTCCTTTAAAGACTTAGAATAACTAGATAAAATAGACACATTTGACACACTAGGATGACCCTTTAGAGAAACAGCCTTAAAGTTACAAGAGTCAGATGAGCATTCCAACTTATAGAGCCCATTCTTAATCTTCCCTTTAATAAGAGTCATCCATGTGATCTTGTCCTTCACAAAAATGTTAGAAGTATGAAATGCAAGAAAAATATTGTTATGCGAAGTTAATTGAGAAACAGAAAGAAGGTTTTTGGTAATTTGAGGGACATATAAGAAGTGTTTAATTCTGAGTTACTACCATTCCTAACAGCCACTGACTTAGTACCTGAATACTATGATTTCTATGAAATCATTTTAGCTAAATTAGTGACATGGTGGCTAGCATCACTATCAATATACCATGCTTTATCTCCACCTCCAGACTCTTGAGAAACAGTCCAAGCACTCTGATCATGAGCAACCTTGTTATGATCAGTTGGTAAGTGTCCCATAATAGTAGGATCATCCCTAAAGTAGCAATAAGCAACTATATGGCCATATTTCTAACATATTTGACAAATAGGCTTGTTATTACAATTGAACATGCCTCTTCTGCCCCTATAAGAGCATCTTCCTCAACTGTTGTTAGAGTAGTTGGGGTAATACTTCCCTTTATAAGCACATATTCCTTGTCATTTGTTTCCATTTTTTGAATTGAAGTTGTAGTTATTGTTACCAGAATACCTAGATTCCATCTTATTAACTGAGGAAAGATTCCGTCTCATAGGTCAATAGAGTAGCTTGAAGGTCTAGCCAATTTTGCACCTCCTTCTCTGATAGGTGCACGAAAATAGGAGTGTATTATATGTCTAGGCCAGCTAACATCTTAGACACCAAATCATCCAGTGACTCAAGAGAACCTACTATAGCTAGTTTTCCTGATATATGCTTCATCCTAGCTAGATAATCCTCCATTGATGAATTTCCCTTCCTGGTTCTCTAAAACTCTACCTTGAAAAAAGGCACTATAGACTTTGTTTGGGAGCCAAACATCCTAATTATAACATCCCACAATCCTTTAGAGGTCACTTCCTCCATCACTTGGAATGCTACCTCAGGGCTCATAATACTACAGAGCCATCCCACTAGTAACTTGTCCTTTGCTTTCCAGTTATCGTATTCAACATTTTTAATTACTAAACCATCAGAACTGCTCTGCAGGTTGGAAGGACAAGGTTTATCACCATTGATAAACCCGCCCAACTTCTTACCACTTATTATAGGCAATACCATAGTCTTCAGCAGCAAGAAGTTGTGTTTGCCAAGTCTTAGACTCTTAAAGGTACTTATCTAATTCATTTGCGTATTTTTGTTAGACAACGGGTTATCCAATGGACATGAAGCTTGATCAGCTGAGCCAGAGCTAAATGATGGAGAGTTTGTCATTGAAGGAACTGATCTGATACCAAGTGAGAGATATGTAGAAGATATCAAAGCTAATTAATCATAAACATTTGTTGTATTATTCATGTAACACTTGATACAAGTTTTTATATTGAAATTGTAAGTTGTTTGTGTAACAAATTATTGTTACATTTTTAGTAATAAAGTACCAAGATTCAGTTTATTAGTTGTCCTTTAAGTAAGATTGACCCAGAAATTTGAAGTCACACACAACTTCGTGGGCTAACATCTGGTCCAAAGTTCAACCCGAATTTATACCAAGACCCGACATATAAAGGAACTCACTTTCCCAATCTTCTTTAACCCTAGTCGGCAGCCACCTTCTTTTCCTCTTCTCTTCTCTCTCTAACTAACAACACTAACTATAGGTAGCTAGATAATTCCATACGGAAAAGAACCCACTTTATTTTATTTATAAAATATGTTTAGAGAAACTAGAGCAAGAACACAAATTCAAGTAATACGTAATCTATAAGGTTTTATATCAAGCAGTCTAGTAAACTTCAGCTTTCAAATCATTAATGACTATATAGCAGTGAACGCATCTCTCATAAAAAAATGTATGACAACCATCAACAATAAAAAAAAACTAATAGACGGTAATAAAACTTAACATGAAAGCTGCATATACCATACTACTTTAACAAATTCTTTAATAAACATGCGTAATACACACAGGACATAAAAAGGTAAACAAATAAACACATGACAACCATTGATTATGATGTCTTAAGACCCAAAACTCTCATAAAAAGGTTTAGTGCGTGACAAAAAAGGAGATAATACGAAATTTTATACCCAATTAAAAACATATTTATATAAACAAGAAATGAAACCCGAAGAAGAATTTTGTTTCAGAGAAGATAAGGTACCATATGGTGCTATACAGGTGGAATGGAGGACCTAAGCCTCATCTTACAAATAATTTTGGTTTTTTGGGATTTGGGGCCATTCATTTTTTTGAAGGTTTTAAATTATTTTCATCCAAATTCAATATAATCTCTATTAAAAAAATTACCCCCACATCAAAACTTTAATACCTAACCCCTATTTTAAACATTTCAACCTCTTATTCTTCTTTTACAATTTTTCATGTATTTGTTTTAAAACGTTTTCTAAAAAATATCATAAAACTTTATATTTCTACACAAACACAACCAAATGGAATGAGATATTTGGTAACTACATTTTATAAGACTATATTCGACAGATGTAATATACTCCTTATTACGACTAGATAAATTGAGTCAATCAAGGATTATGATCATAATTATGATAAAGATTGCATTCAAGATTATGATGAGGATAGAGATTATAATTATGACTAGATTCATATTTTAGACAATGACGATGGTCACTGTTATAATTATGACAATGGTCGTATTTGAGATGATGACGAGGGTTGAATTCAAGATAATGACCAAGTTTGTTTGCGGAGTTTTGACAGGGGGGAAATTCAGAGTTATGATGAAGGCCACATTTAAGATTATGATGTGCATTAAATTAATAATCAAGACATGCACGTATATTTACACGTGTTATTTTATAAGAAGTTTCCAAGTTAGCGCACACATATTTACACGTGTCATTCCATAAGAGGTTGTCAAGAATGTATGTTACACTGTTATAACAAAATGACACATCAAATTTACTGATTGGATACATGTGTAGTTTAATGATTAGTAGAATATTTTATGTATATCTTGTAAATAAGGAATAGATCTTCATTTGGAGACTCATTACATTTTTCTAATAAAAATATTATATACATCTTATATTTTCTTTCTTGATCAGCTAAATATTTGGAGAGATTTTCCCCTAACAAATTTGCCACCGTATGTGGGAAGTGGTTTTATTTTCAAAGTTTATGTTTCTGTTTATTAATGGTGATAATACGGTGATGAGTAAAAACATTTTTTTGTAGAATTCGTCCAATTCAAGGTAGTCCAATAATCATTGCATGAACGATGTTTGATTCACTTGTTGATTAACAAATTTGGTACATATGAATCAAGTTTTAGGTACGGTTGGTTTGGAGTATAGAACACCTGAAGTGATAGTAATTCATCAAAAACAGTCAATTGGTGTGGCGTTTATATATATATGCATGATAAATCTGAGTGTGCAATAGTTTATGCATGTGGGGTTGTTATTCCTAGCGTTCAAGGTGTAAATCTCACACGTTTAGATACGTCTACAATTCATTTTAGTGTTCAATATTTCGAAGCTCAATTTGAGGAGATGAAACGAGATAAAATAAAGTTTAGTCAATTAAAATTGAAACCGAGCAAGAGGCTCATATTACTTTTGAGAAATTGTCAGATGCATTATAATTGTTAAGGGAAAAGATGATATCAAATGGTAAAAAGAAACATAGATGAAATAAGGAAGGTTGTGATGCAAGTTATACTGAAAATATTAAATAAAAGGTAACATTTAGATATCAAGAGAAGGTGGAAGAAAGAAAAATTCAAGAGAATGAGGATAAAAGGTAATGAAAAATAAATTTAAATGTTCTTGAATGTGAAGGTCAGTCGAGTAATGTTGCATCTAAAAATAGTAAAGAAAAGATGGTAATGTTGTATACTAAAAATAGGCTAAGAATGGAAAATTGTATGCTTCAAAAATCTTATTTTGTTAATAAAAATTCAGAATGGAAACTTCAAAGAAAAATTGTTCGTCATCGTATGGAAACTTATGAGGGATCAAGCGATATTGAGCATCATTTAAAACAATTACGAATATCCAGAGTATTTAATATGATATTTGAGGAACCTACATTTGATTGGTTTAATTCTTTCCCTTGTGGACGATACAAAATTTTGACGGAATATGACATGGTTTTGAAAACGATTTCATTGGTAATAGATCATATAAAAACATGGGGCTTCCCTAAATAACTTATGTCAAAGGAAAAGTGAAATGTTAAAAAGTTATTTTTAGTTATATGTGTGTGAGATGAATGCTCTAAAAACTTGTAAATAATATGTAATTATCGCTGATTTTAAAAAAGATTTGATTCTATATGGTACACTATATAATGATCTTGTCATATTTCCAGCTAATACTATAGGTTATAATTTAGTGAGTGTAGATCAATTCATTAGGGTTGAGAAACCAAAGAGAAAAGTCCTGGGTTTTTTCAAAGTTTAAGATTTAAAAGTTGTGATGTGAGATAGGAAAACGATTGACAAGATAAAATATGACGATATGAATAAAGTTTATTTGTACAGAGTGAGGATCTCTTACTATGATAGTTCGACCCAAATATATACATCATTAAGCGAGAATATAACAACTATGTTTTTATAAGATAAAGGAGAAGACAAATTTAGGCCAACCTCGTCAAATGTTAACTATAGATAAAGGAAAACCCAAGAGGTATTTTTATGTTTATAATAATAATCATGGCCGTTTGACTAAAGATAGTTTTCAGTATGAGAATGAAGTGAAGAGATTGATAGATAGTTCTGATTTTATTGATTTTATTAAAAGGAAAAATAAGATGAAAAGTAGAGAAATAACGATGAGTTGCGTCATAAAGTTGGAAGGAAAGAAAGATGATAAGAGGAAACAATGGTTGCACCTATCTTTGGAGGTGACACATTATCAGGACTAAGTTCTAGACTAAGAAAAAAGCACAAAAATATTTAGACGTGCATCTCGTTGTGGAATCATCACACCATAACTATAGGAAGTCAGTCACTAATTTATGTTTTTTACTGATGATGATTTAATGAGAATCATCACTCCTCATAAGGATGCATTTATCATTAGTTTGGATATCTTAGGATTTATGGTTACTCATGTTTTAATAGACAATGATAGCTCATGTAACATTCTTTTTAAGAGGAGTTACATAAGATGATCAGCGTGTCGATATAAAAGTCAACGAATATGCAGTTACTGAGTTAATAAGGTAAACCATCTAGTTGTGTTGAAAAGGTTAAGATTTCAAGGACTGTTGTGTATGGTAGCACTTAAAAACTTATGAGAAATTTATTCATGATTAATGATGTTCCAAGTCCTTATAGTGAAATTCTGGACCGACCTTGTTTAAATAAAATATAAGCTGCTACTTCACTAATTCGTCAATATTTTAAATATCTAGTTTTGGAATTCTATAGGGATAGTTAGGAGAAGTCAGAGAGAGACAATGGATTCTTATGAAATATCTTTGGATACTGCCAAGTATTCAGACCAACAAGTAAAAGGTCATCAATTATGGGAGGAAGTCGATTGGGGAAATGAGGTTGACTGCCTAAAGGAAGAAGTGAAATGTGAAAATTATTTAGATAAAATGGAGGAAGTTGGGTTCTTAAGTTGACAAATGGTTAAAGTTGGTATTCAATTATGTGAGGTTTGTTTGGATAGGTTGGTAAAATTGTTGGAGGATAATGAGGATGGTTTTGCTTGGAGTTCAAATTATGTTACCGAGTAACTTCATCAATTATATATTAGAAGTTCGCATCATTTGTTTTTCAAGAAATGATTTAGGTTATTGTTTAAAAAGTAGAGACGTTGTTAAGGCCTGGTCATATTCAGGAAGGAAGTATCCAACGTGGGTAACTAATTCATTTTTGTTTAAGAAAAAGAATGACCAACGAAAGATATGCGTGGATTTTACTAATCTTAATAAGGAATGTCCTAAAGATATGTTTCCGTTTTCTCAAGTTGATGATTTTGTTGATGCACCTTCTGCTCACGAGTTTTTATCATCCATGGATGTGTATTATAATTAAATTAAGACATATCTGAATGATAAGGAGTAACGGGTTTCCAAACAAAGAGGTTTGTATTTTTATAGAGTAATAAAACGTTAGGTCGATGTATAAACGGTTAGTTAATCGAATATTTAAGAAGTAATTGAGAAAGGATATGGAAGCCTATATAAAAGACTTGATTGTTAAGATAATACTGAGGATCGGCAAGTGCAAGTCATGTGTGAAATGTTTCAAAATTTGAGAAATTTAATCTCAAGTTGAATCCTTTAAAATGTTCTTTTGGGGTAACAAGTGGAAATTTCCTTGGGTATATTGTCCATAAGAATAGAATTTTCTTTTGGTTTATTTCGAAAGCATCAGATAAGAGTTATTTCTTTTTATAGATTCTTAAGGTGCTAAGAAGTTTTATTAGAATGAATATTGTAATGAAGAATTTCGAGTCTTGAAATATTATTTGGTTTTGCTAGAGATCAAGTTGTCTACGGTGAAAGGTGAATCTTTATACCTTTTTATTTTTGTATATAGTCATGATGTGGGTTCCGTTTTAGTGAGAAAAATGAATAAAGTGCAAAGACCAATATATTTATGCGACTAAAAGTTTAATTGATGTTGAAAAAATATATTTGAATTTGGGAAAAATGGTTATATCTACATAAAAAACGAGTCTTTATTATCAGATTTCTAGTATCATTGTGCAAACATATTTTTCTTTGACAAGTTTATTTGAAAAATGAAATGTCTCGAGAATACTCACAATGTGGTCAAATAAGTTGGAAGAATATGAGATTGTGTATGAACCTCGTACTATGATTAAAGCTCAAGAAGTAGCAGATTTTATAAGTTAGTTTGTTGGTGAAAGGTTGATTGATAACTAGGGTGTGTAGTCTGATAGGGAAAAGTATTTTGAATGGATAACTTAAGTGGATGGAGCTTCATGTATTATCAGATTTCAAAAGTTACTAACAATGCTTTTGAGTATGAGGATGTGATGGGAGGTTTGAAGTTAGCTCATATATATAGAGCAAAAATTATCCAGGTAATGTTAGATTCAAAATTGGTTGTAAGTCAGGCTAATGGTGTTTAAAAAGCCAAGAAAGAAAGTATAAGGGGATATTTAGTGGTTTTAAAATAATGGGAAAATATATATGAAAATGTGTAATTTGAGTATGTACCTCGTCTTAATAATTCTGGTGCTGATTTACTGGCAAAGATAGTTGTTCTTGGTGGTAATCATTTTGTTATTGTTGAGGACAGATTATTGGTTTTCACTTTCTCTATTAAGTATACGTCGGGAGCAGTTAACTCTATAGTTGATGCATTGAGCAGGCGGAGTATGATGATATGTATAGAAGCAGAGGTTGTTGGGTTTAAGATGATGACAGATTATTCGTTACCAATCCACATGTTGGTCATATGTTGGAAGATATTAGGGCGGGTTTGAGAATGGCTTTTCTAGTGATAACTGAAAATCTGTTTAAAATTAATCTGTTATGTATTCCTGCTGGAATTTTTGAGGTTATTGTTAGTGCATGATAACCATAATGAAAGGCATGGTGGTCGGGATCAGACCTGCATTCTACATCTCGCAAGTTTTATTTACTTCCCTTGAAGTGGAATGTTGCCTGTTTCGTGGCCGGCTGTCACATTTATCATATGACAAAACATACAACTTCCAATGCTAGCCTGGAATTTGTTTTTGTATTGCCAAGAATACAACAAGGTAATTATTCTATATTCCTGGTCGTTGATAGGTTTTCTAAGATGACTCACTTTATCGCATGTAAGAAAACAACAAATGTCGTGAACGTCACGACTCGGTATATTAGAAAGGTCTATTGTCGGCATGGTTTGCCTATGAATATCATCTCTAATCAAGATCCTCAGTTCTAAAGGATTTTATGGCATCTTACAAATACGAAGCTGAGATTTAGGAGTGTCTATCTGATATAGACAAATGGGCAGACAGAGGTAACACACCGGACTTTGGGAAACATGTTGCGTACAGAGGTGGGTGGAAACTTAAATTTTTGTGATTCAAGGCTCTATAATGTTGAGTTCGTCTAGAACAGACACCACAAATTGGTTACATGCATAGCCCATTCATAGCGGTATATGGCCATAATCCGCGGGGTCCTATGGACTTGCCATTTTTAGTTATAGACAAGGTTACTGTCAGGGTCAAGACCATTATTGGTGAGTTATGAGAAATCCATAAGAACACGAGGAAACATATAGAGGGCATGAATGCATAATACGGACCTATTGTAGGCAGGAAATACCGCATACTCGAGTTTGAAGTGGGTGGTTTCATCTGGGCCGTCTTGACCAGAGATCGGTACCCTACCCATGAGTACAAAAAACTAGCGGCAATGAAAGTGGGTACATACGAATTCATGTAAAAGATTAACCCAACTACAGATAGGTTGAAGATTTCCAGCCATACAAAGACATATAATATATTTAACGTGAAGCACCTAGTGTCTTTTACCGCGTCTTAATAATTTATGTGTTGATTTACTGGCATAGATAGTTGTGCTCGGTGGTAATCATTTTGTTATTGTTGAGGACATAATATTGGTTTTCACTTTCTCTATTAAGCATACGTCGGGAGCAGTTAACTCTATAGTTGAAGCATTGAGTAGGCGGAGTATGATGGTATGTATAGAAGCAGAGGTTGTTGGGTTTGAGATGATGAAAGATTATTCGCTTCCAATCCACATGTTGGTCATATGTTAGAAGATGTTAGGGCGGGTTTGAGAATGGATTTTCTAGTGATAACTGAAAATCTGTTTATACTTAATCTGTTATGTATTCCTGCTGGAATTTTTGGGGTTATTGTTAGTGAATGATAACCATAATGAAGGGCATGGTGGTCGGGATCAGACCTACATTCTACATCTCGCCAGTTTTATTTACTTCACTTGAAGTGGAATGTTGCCTGTTTCGTGGCCGGCTGTTACATTTATCATATGGAAAAACATACGACTTCCAATGCTAGCCTGGAATATTTTTTTGTATTGCCAAGAATACAACAATGTAATTATTCTATATTCCTGGTCGTTGATAGGTTTTCTAAGATTACTCACTTTATCGCATGTAAGAAAACAACAAAGGTCGTGAACGTCACGACTCGGTATATTAGAAAGGTCTACTGTCGGCATGGTTTGCCTATGAATATCATCTCTAATCAAGATCCTCAGTTCTAAAGGAGTTTATGGTGTCTTACAAATACAAAGCTGGGATTTAGGAGTGCCTATCTCATATAGCCAAATGGGCAGACAGAGGTGGGTGGAAACTTAAAGTTTTGTGATTCAAGGCTCTATAATGTTGAGTTCGTCTAGAACAGACACCACAAATTGACTACATGTATAGCCCATTCATAGCGGTATATGACCGTAATCCGCGGGGTCCTATGGACTTCCCATTTTCAGTTATAGACAAGGTTACTGTTAGGGTCAAGACCATTATTGGTGAGTTATGGGAAATCCATAATAACACGAGGAAACATCTAGAGGGCACGAATGCATAATACGAAGCTATTGTAGGCAGGAAATACCGCATACTCGAGTTTGAAGTGGGTGGTTTAATCTCGGCCGTCTTGACCAGAGATCGGTACCCTACCCATGAGTACAAAAAACTAGCGGCAATGAAGGTGGGTCCATATGAAGTAATGGAAAAGATTAACCCAACTACATATAGGTTGAAGATTTCCAGCCATACAAAGACACATAATATATTTGATGTGAAGCACTTAGTGTCTCTTACCGACGTTGCCAATGACGATGAAAATGAGAATTTTAGGGTAAATTATTCCCACGGAGTAGAGGATGAAGTAGCCCAACAAGCCCATATATACCTAATGATTCTTGACAAACGGAAATGGTTATTGCTACTACACTGCATCTTAGGCTCAGTCACTTCAAGTACTCAAACTTAAGATCTCAACGAGCCTGTCGAATGTCGAAAATATGAAGGCATAATCACGCATTTTTGGCTCCAAAATCCTGGGTTTAGGGTCCAAACAACTATCTTAATATTACTTTATACATTTATATAAAATAGCACAACAATTCCAATATCTTCACAGTTGGCTAGGTCTTATTTTATTGCATTATGGATATTTGTGTAATTTTGAATTAGTGTTTGATACCGTTCCTAAACCCTATTTCTTCGGTAGCTTTTTGTTAATTGACAATTATTTTTCTAAATTTTAGAGTTCTATCACCCTAGATTTAGGGTTTATCCCGCTCTACTTCTTTGTTGTTATCTTACCTCTACCAACGAGCGTTATTTATTGTTGATCGGTCCGATTGTTGATGGACAACTTATGGTATATAACTTGTTTCAACGTTTCATTAAACTAAGTTAGGTCTGCAAGTAGTAGTTTGGGGGTCACATCATTATCTTCATGTTTAGACGGGTCTATGCAACCTTCTTTAGCGGCCATCTACCCCAGGGTTCGATGTGACGCGCTCAAAACTCAAAGAGGACTACTACCTTCATAACTTTGTTGGATTCTTCTATTTGCAGCCTATTCAAGGTCAAACTACACATTAACTCACATGGATACCTTTTCTGATTCTGAACTACTCGTCAACTTTGAAAAATATCTTGTCTCATCTTTAAGGATATCCAAGTTGTATATACTTAATTTTGCATGACCTTAAACTCGGCCTTCGTTGGTTTTTCAGCCCCTTGTAAATTATTTTCTTTTATTGTTTCACTAAATTGGATGACCTTGCCTTGGTTGGATGATACCTTTCTCAAATATCTATTCCCTTAAGTGGTACTTCCTAATTAATATCTCGTTTAAAAATTATTGTTGCATTCGAGGTTCAACCTCTTCCAAACCAGGAATCACAAAAAAGGTCTTTGTATTTGTCGCAGCCCTTATAGATTTGTACACTCGTTTGTTGGGTGAGACATCCTATATGGGGTCCGAATCTTTTATCCTGATTGACAATTGAGCGTGCATATTTTAATGGTGTGAGCAGTGCCTAGTATTCTTTTTTCTGGTTGTTCTGTTGGAGCTCACCAAGCATAATAAGTATCTCATGAGCCATCTGCGCTAGCTTGGGATAAAGTCATAGAATCTATGCCAATAAATTTTGTAGTTCATTTAGTATACAATTCTATAATTTACTAAGAAATGCAATTTTAAAACATTTTAATATGGTCAGATTTACTTCTCACGAACCATCTCTTTATGGTTAGTTGAAGCCGGTTGCAAAGGCATACTCCCAAATAAAAAAATGCCTCCATAATATTTATCAGTTTGGTAGGATCACAAACAACCACCAGTCATTCGGCATAAAATAGCTTTTGTACATCAATGTGAGTTGAAAAAATTCAAAATGCATTTGGTGTAGAGGCAACCCAACACTAATACAACCCATATGGGTAGAGAATATCACATTCTCGACTCAAACATAAGTTAACTAGACAGTAATGATTCGAATCACCACATCGTCCGGTATCATCTAGTCGTTCCGCAACACCTCTAACAACAAGGATCCCAATACGAATAGGTCTCAGTTAGAACTAGATCCAACATGAAGGAACCTATACGCAATTTGTTAGCATGACAACCAAAGTCCTACATCCCACATCGGTTAAACATGAGAATGATAAATGATATATAAGTAAACTAGTACGAGGTCACGTCTTAACTAGTACAAGGATTTTTGGAAGTTGAACATAAGCAAACTCATGCGGGTCTTCGAACCTAAAGCAGACAATATCACACTAGTGTGGCGATCAGATTGTTCTTACTTATATACAGAGGCAATATATGCGGTACCCATATTCCCAACAAATGGTATCAAAGCTCCAGGTCCAGACGGAACGCGAAGTGCTGGGTTTTCATGTGGGTGAAATGTTCAGATTCCGAACATGTAACCAGAATCCATACTCAAGGTGAATGATCTATTACATAGATGGAGCGCCTGATGGCTCATCAAGCACGTGGCTTGATCAAAGAGCGGCGCAGTGTCATCTATAGATGGCCTAACTGATAGCTCATCAAACAGCTGGCTTGACCAAGGAGCGGTGCAGTGTCATCTATAGACGGAGTAACTAATAGCTCATCAAGCAGGTGGGTTGACTAAGGAGCGGCACAGTGTCATCTGTTAGTGAGCAGATAGATCCGTCTTAACTTTAGAGTTCAGGCATCTCTCCACCTGATTAGAGTAAAAGGATGAAAGTCAATTGAGAGGATGTGAAATGGGTACTTTGTTCGAGATGAGAATTGTTAGGTTCGACCAAAATCCCATATCCCACATCGGTTAAACATGGGAAGAAAGATCACTATATAAGTTAAGAATATATCTTCGTTTGTGTGAGGTATTTTGGACGTGGACCAAAAGCAAAGCCGTGAGGATCTTCATGTCCAAACCAGTAAATATCATGCTGGTGTTGAGATTGGATTGTTCTTACTTACTTATGTATATGGAAAAAAATATGCGATACCCATACTCCCGACAAAATAGTACATTTTTCAGTCCAGATTCTTTACTTCATTGGTTAGTTTTCTTCATACACATGGTTTATTTAAATTTTTTCCTTTATACTTCAAAACCTAGTGATGTCTCATATACAATGACGGTTCAAACCCCCAATGGAGCAGCCAAGTTGGTTGAGTAAGGCATGTTTGTGACCAAAGGTCATGAGTTCGAGTCCCTCTACATATGCTTTCTCGGCTACACTTTCTCGGCTGAGCCTGTCACCTTGTGTGATTTACCTTCTAACATTGGTTTGCAGGCTATTCGTCCGACTGAGGGTTTACCCTGTGTGCACTCATTACACTCTAAGTAGCGGTTGTGGATTCCTTCCGAAAAAAAACGAAATACCCAATAACGGTTCGAAACCCATAAATATTATTTTTTGAGCATACGTTAGGTTGTATAGAGGGTTTGTAAAATGAATCCCAAAAAACAAAATACTAGACATACATATATTTTTTCCTACGTTCCACAAATTAAAAATTTGTTAATCTAATATATATTATTAATTTTAATTCTAAAATAGTTAAAACTTTTTATATTTAGTACTTCAAATATATTATTTACGGTTTTGGTTTTGTTAAACATTTTTGTTATTCAAGATTTGAAAATAGTTACCGTTTTGAAAAATTTTCTGTTAGTCTATTGTTAATGTTTTAATATATAGTTCCACTAAACATGCATAGGTGGTGAAGTTTTTTTGAACTAGATTATCATCATCATGAAGACTAGGAGTTTCAAAATCAAAAATTGTTAAACGTTCTACTGAACTTTTTCAAAAGCTCAAAGTTTTAAGATCGTCGTCTCCCTTTCACTATTTCTGTACCTTCCACTCCATTGCGTCTTATTCAGGTATCAATCGTTAAGAATTCGTACTCTTATAGATGGTTATTTGGCTTCAGATTGAGTTCTTTATATGCTTTTATGTATGAGTGTTCCTTTTCGTGATACATTAGATGATTTATGATGTCTATGCCCAATTAATAGGTTATTATGGGTTGTGTTACGAACTTATCAAGACACAGTTGAGACTAATGAAATGTGAATCTAGACACAGTTGAGACTAATGAAATGTCAATCTGTTCTTTTTATTATTATTATCAAGAAATTTCCTATTGCATTCATATTTTTTTTGTTATGGACAGAATGAGAAACAAATGTACTATTACTTCTTATTTTATGCTTAGAAGACATACTGGAAAATAAGCTTTCATCATATATTGAAGCTCAAAGGAAGTCAGAATGGGAGAATGCAATGAAAGATGAAATTGCAGTATTGGACATAAATTCTACTTGGATTATTGTACCGGAACCGAAAGATGTTGAACTTGTTACATGTAAATGTGTTTACAAGTTATAGAAGGCAGCAGATAGAAGGGTTTCTAGACACAAATCTTGTCTAATTACTGTTGCTTTCTCTGAAAAACATGGTTTTGATTATGAAAAAACCTTCAGCCCAGTTGCAAAGATGGTAACAGTTCGTACCAGTATTTATTGGCAGCAAACAAAGTTGGACTCTTTGGAAATTCGATTTAAAGAATGCTTTCCTCTACGAAGAACTGGATCCGGATATATATATATATGAATCAACCACTTGGTTTTATTTCAAAAGAATTTCCAGAATATGTCATCAAACTTAAGAAGGCACTCTACGGTTTCAAACAAGCACCTCGTGCGTGGTATTGTAAGATTGCGGAATACTTCTTATTTTACGGTTATTATCCATCTCATTTAGAGCCAAGCCTTTTTGCGAAAAATGATGGAGATTTAAGTACTAATATCTTTTTATACGTTGATGATAGGATTATTACTGATAATAATTCAACTAAAATCAAACGGTTGAAAGAGGATTTATCTACTCGTTTGAGATGAAAAACTTGGGAAAAGCTCACTCCTTTCTTGATTTAGAAGTTGAAGAAGCAGATGGCTATTTTCTGTCACAAAGAAGTTATGATATTAAGCTTTTAGCACGGTTTGGTATGCAAAATGCAAACTATACAACAACTTCAATGGATCCATGTATAAAATTACACAAGAATGAAGGGAAATTATTAGATGATGCGACTGAGTATCGCAAACTTGTGGGCTGTCTTTTATACTTAACAGTAACTCGTTTGGACATTATATTTTCTGTTGGAATAATATCTCAATTTATGAATCAACCATGTGTTCGTTATATGGCTGCTGCAAGACGAATTCTTCGATATGTGAAAGGAACTTTAGAGTATGGAATGATGTATCAAAGGAATACAAAGTTCCACTTACGTGGGTTTGTTGATGCTGATTGGGCTGACATTACAGACGGTCCACTTTTGGCTATTGCTTCAATACTAGTTCAACAACTATCTCTTGTTGCAACAAGAAGCAAGACACAGTGGCATTATCAACTGCTGAAGCTAGTATGTTGCAGCCACATTAGCTTACCAGGAGTGTATTTCTCTTACAAGACTTCTTGGACATGTCATTCAGGTGCTACACCTTCCTATTTCCATCTTTTGTGACAACAAAAGTGCCATTAAACTTGCTGGAAATCCCGTGCTTCATGCTCGAACAAAACACATTGATACTCGCCATCATTTTATCCGAGAGAAGCTTAATCAAGAAATTGAGTTGAAATCTATACGAACAAATGAGCAGGTTGCTGATGGCCTTATTATGGCTCTTCCCAAATCGAAGTTCAAAGAGTTCAGAGGAGCACTCGGTCTAGCTGATCAAAAGAATGCACTAAAGGAGAGTGTCACAAATTAGTGCAGTCTATAATCTCAATTACAAGAAGCAGACACACAACTCCTACCTGGTTCCCACAGAGTTCCAGCACAGTTTCATCGCAGTTCCCACAGTTCCCACACAGTTCCAACAGAGTTCCCGCACATTTCTCATAGTTCCGACGAAATTCCCAAAAGAAGGAGACAACTCCAAATCAATTCCCAACTATTAAATGACGTTAGTGGAGTCGTGGAAGTTATATTAAGAAGTTGAAAAGTCTCAAATTACTAAGTGATGTTAGTGGGTAGTGAGAATCATATTTTCTATAAGTAGTGAACTCTTTTCTTTCATTTTTTCAAGTAATAAAATCAAACTATATGTCTGTTCAATTTGTTCCAATCAGTCTGTTGGATGT
Organism: Limnanthes douglasii subsp. nivea; assembly: GCA_036936605.1. Classification (NCBI taxonomy): domain Eukaryota; kingdom Viridiplantae; phylum Streptophyta; class Magnoliopsida; order Brassicales; family Limnanthaceae; genus Limnanthes; species Limnanthes douglasii. The sequence goes on from JAUPFV010000002.1 coordinate 361,228,630, forward strand.
TTATTTAAAAATTAAGTTTGGATCTAGTACTCTCATATCAAATATATAGCTAGTTGATGTAATTAGATCTCGCTACATTAATATTTCCTTCTTTAGTTGCAAGCAAAACAATGGGTTAATATTATCTACTTTTAGTTACAAGAGAAACGTGGAGTGAAAACATCGACTTAGTATTAATATAGGCAGCTTGAGATTGTATTTGTCAACCGTGATTATATTTATCTTGGCTTCAGTTAAATCTACTTGTTGTATTAAGTTATCGAGCTCTTTAGTAATAAAATGTTTGATCACGCTACTCAAATTTTGCAAAGACTCTCTATCTCTCTTTTTCTGAAATACAAAGTTATTCTTGTGTTCTCTCTAGATTTCAAACTTCATTTTCTCTACAATGTTGGCAGATAAAAGAAAAATCTTGCTCATCAGAGGTACCTGATAAATCGACAAGTTCATCATTGAAGCGAGCGCAAAAATTAGTCATCCTACGTTTGTTCTCATCAAGCAATCTAGTCTGTCAAATCCGGCCGAATCTGCGTTGGTTGAGAATTTTGATTTAATTTTTTCACTGTAAGTTTTTACGTTCTTAGTTTCCCATTCCCGATCATTTATACAAGTACCGATCAAGTATTTTTTTTTTAATTTTTATAATTAAAGCTTTTGGATTGTTTTCTATATGATAAATTAGATAAAATGTGTAGTTTTAACGAATAAAAATACTGGTAATGAGCCTATTTTTTCCATTCAATTTTGGTTGCTTGCATTGTAAACTGATCATATAATTATATTGATATTTTTGTACTTTGTGAATTAAAAATAAGGAGATCTGTATGATCATGGGAGCTTGGTAAAAGCAATAAAGCAAGTGAATGTTGTAGTAGCAACACTTGGTCTTGTCGGGTTACATGACGAAGGCAAGATCTTTGATGTCCTTAAAGAAGGTAATGAGCTAGATTTTTGCAGCGAATTCGTTCAATAGTTTTTGAACAATCTGTCTTTATTGACTCTCAATGTCATTTTTTTATTTTAATCAATTGTGTTCGACTTTTAGTATTCATTGTAACTCATAATGTTTTGTTAAAATGTAGTTAAGGCTTTTGTACACTTGAATCAAATCATATTAAAATATAATAAACTTCTTATATCATCTTTGGTTTTTGGAAATTTTCCCATCTGAGGCTAATTATAGAAACGAATGTCTTGCAGGTTAAAACAAGGTAGTTGTGTTAAAGCTTGGCCTTTAAAAGGTTGTCTAAATATGACTAGTCTAGTTACGTCCTGAAATATATATATATATATATATATATATATATAGTCTTAAGCTTTTTTTAGTGATTAAGTTAAAGTGGTAAAATATATAAAGAGATTCTGATCATCTTCATGTGCATATGGAACGTAAATTATGAATTTTTTTTGTATTGCCACTATGAGATAACTACAGTAGTTATGGATACAGATATTACACATACGACATAATAGTTATAGATGACTAACGCATCGAACATGCACGCCTAAAATTGGTACTTTAAAAATAGTTCTCTCTGTTTCCATAATATGTTTTTCTACTGCATAACTTCTGCCTTTGTTTTTTTAACAATAATGGCTGCCAAAATTTCTGCTGATTTTCTATACAGAGTTTTGCCAGATAATTTGTTAGGATTTTCTGTATGATTCGTGCATATGAATCTTTTGAAAAGACATGTTATATGAATATTTTTGCGGTTCTTCATCTAAGGATAATTACTAGTAGCATTGTTTCTCATAGTTACCATCCATTTGTTTTCTTCCCTTACTGTTTTGAGTGTTGTATAATTTAAACTCTATGTTAAAAAACAAAGAGAAGTAGCCGCAGGAAACGGCTAGAGTTTTGTGTTTATTTAGAAATGTTTCTTTTTGTTTGCATTAGAGATGTTAACTGAATAGCAAGGCTCTCAATATATAAATAACTTAGAGGCTTATACAAGGAAACTTAATACACTGAATATTCTAACACTCCCCCTCAAGTTGTGTAGTGGGATCACCAATACCCAACTTGGATAAAACTGATTCGAATGTTCTCGCAACAACCGCTTTTGTTAGGATGTCTGCCAGTTGGTCTTCGGATCTAACAAACAAAAGTTCGACTGTCCCATCTTCAATCTTTTCTTTTATGAAGTGCCTATCTATTTCAACGTGCTTTGTTCTATCGTGTTGTACCGGGTTCTCTGAAATCTTAATCGCAGATTTATTATCGCACATTAACTGAGTTGGACACTTCAGAGGGGATCCAATTTCTTTCATTATCTTCTTTAACTAAAGTATCTCGGTAATCCCCTTAACGAATCCTCTAAATTCTGATTCAGCACTTGACAGTGATACTACTTTCTGTTTCTTACTCCTTCAAGTCACCAAGTTACCTCCAAGAAGAGTAAAGTAGCCAGCAGTTGATCGTTTGCCGTTAGGATTCCCTCCCCACTCAGCATTTGTGAGTACTACAACATCAAGGTGTCCATTTTTCTTAAAACTTATGCCTCTTCCTGGTGTTTCTTTGAGATATCGAATAATACTCATTACTTCCTCCATATAAAGAGATTCTGATCATCTTCATGTGCATATGGAACGTAAATTATGAATTTTTTTTGTATTGCCACTATGAGATAACTACAGTAGTTATGGATACAGATATTACACATACGACATAATAGTTATAGATGACTAACGCATCGAACATGCACGCCTAAAATTGGTACTTTAAAAATAGTTCTCTCTGTTTCCATAATATGTTTTTCTACTGCATAACTTCTGCCTTTGTTTTTTTAACAATAATGGCTGCCAAAATTTCTGCTGATTTTCTATACAGAGTTTTGCCAGATAATTTGTTAGGATTTTCTGTATGATTCGTGCATATGAATCTTTTGAAAAGACATGTTATATGAATATTTTTGCGGTTCTTCATCTAAGGATAATTACTAGTAGCATTGTTTCTCATAGTTACCATCCATTTGTTTTCTTCCCTTACTGTTTTGAGTGTTGTATAATTTAAACTCTATGTTAAAAAACAAAGAGAAGTAGCCGCAGGAAACGGCTAGAGTTTTGTGTTTATTTAGAAATGTTTCTTTTTGTTTGCATTAGAGATGTTAACTGAATAGCAAGGCTCTCAATATATAAATAACTTAGAGGCTTATACAAGGAAACTTAATACACTGAATATTCTAACACTCCCCCTCAAGTTGTGTAGTGGGATCACCAATACCCAACTTGGATAAAACTGATTCGAATGTTCTCGCAACAACCGCTTTTGTTAGGATGTCTGCCAGTTGGTCTTCGGATCTAACAAACAAAAGTTCGACTGTCCCATCTTCAATCTTTTCTTTTATGAAGTGCCTATCTATTTCAACGTGCTTTGTTCTATCGTGTTGTACCGGGTTCTCTGAAATCTTAATCGCAGATTTATTATCGCACATTAACTGAGTTGGACACTTCAGAGGGGATCCAATTTCTTTCATTATCTTCTTTAACTAAAGTATCTCGGTAATCCCCTTAACGAATCCTCTAAATTCTGATTCAGCACTTGACAGTGATACTACTTTCTGTTTCTTACTCCTTCAAGTCACCAAGTTACCTCCAAGAAGAGTAAAGTAGCCAGCAGTTGATCGTTTGCCGTTAGGATTCCCTCCCCACTCAGCATTTGTGAGTACTACAACATCAAGGTGTCCATTTTTCTTAAAACTTATGCCTCTTCCTGGTGTTTCTTTGAGATATCGAATAATACTCATTACTTCCTCCATATGGTGTTCTTGAGGATGATGCATGAACTGGCTAACTACTCCCACCGCGTAAGCAATTTCGGGTCGAGTGTGAGCCAGGTAAATCAATTTTCCCACCAACCTTTGGTACATTTCTTTACTCGCTGGTCTGGTCCCTTCAATTATCTTTAGTTTGTGATTCACAACCATATGAGTGTCATTTGGTTTGCAATCCACCATGCCAACTTCAGCTAATAAATCCAATATATATTTCCGTTGGGAGATATAAATCCCTCCTCTTGACCTAAGAACCTTGATTCATAGGAAATACTTCAATCCCCCAAGGTCTTTCATTTCGAACTCCTTGAACAGGTTTTTACTAAGAGAGCTAATTTCTTCTTCGTCATTCCCCGTTATAATCATATCGTCGACATATATTATAAGACAAGTGACTAATTCTCCTCTCTTTTTGTAAAACAAGGTATGATCCAGATTATTCTGTTTGTAGCTATACTGCTTCATTGCCATTGTAAATCTCCCAAACCAAGCACGAGGAGACTGTTTGAGCCCATATAATTCCCTTTTTCAGTTTACATACCTCATTTTCTTGAAAACCATCAGAGAACCCTGGTGGGGGTTCCATATATACCTCTTCTTCCAAGTCTCCATGTAAGAAAGCATTCTTTACATCAAATTGATGAAGAGGCCAATGTTTATTCGCGGCTATTTAAAGTAAAACTTTGATAGTGTCAATCTTTGCAACCGGAGAGAACATTTCAGAGTAGTCTATCCCATATGTTTGTGTATATCCTTTGGCAACCAATCTTGCCTTGTGTCGCTCAATGGTGCCATCGGATTTTTATTTTATATTAAATACCCATCTACACCCGACTACTTTCTTCCCTTGTGGTAACACATAATTCTCTCATGTACCATTCCTTTTTGGAACTTCAATTTCGGTATTCATGGCCTCATGCCATTCAGTCATCTTCTTAGCTTCTTGAGTTGTTTTAAGGATTTGTTCAGAGAGAATAGTAGCTGAAAACGCCTTTCCAATCTTCGTCATTCCTTTCCTGTCCATTTTTACCGGATATCTAAAAGCACAAGGATCGCGTTCCGTTGAATACCGGTCACGAGGAACTCCTCTATTTTTTTGGGTAAGAACCAGAGTTTGAGTTTCAACAAATGAACTTCCTAAAATGTCATGGTCAGTAGTATTTTGTGAATTATGATATTGTAAATTGTTTACCTCTTGATGGATATTTTCTTTGGCTGATTCGCTGGTAGTATCCATGAAATTTATTTCTAGTTGGACATTGTCTTTGGGAGAATCATTGGCTGTAAGAACTGCCTCGTCAGTCTCCTTTATGTTGGAAGAGGCGTGTTCGGTGGCGCAATCTACCGACTCTATCGGCACATCCTCAAAGTAACTTTCATATAGCAACCATTCGAGTGATTCACTTACTTTCTCCCCCCTGAAGACGAGATTGGTGGTCAAAAAAATAATCGGATTCTAAGAAGTCGCAGTCCATGGTGACATGGATTCGACGAGTAACCGGATTGTAACACCGATAGCCCATTTGATGGACACCATACCCATTTGATGGACACCATACCCAAGTGGCCAGGCTTACTAGCAGTTTTAATGTGGGACTTCTTTGGCGATGACATGTCACCAAAGTCTTTAGGATCATAAGACATGGTGTCCGTAGCCCCGCAATCAAAGGTCCATTTCATTGATTTCTCAAACCCTTTACCTCTAAGTTTTTTATAAGAGTTCACCGCTATTCCTCCAAAACCAGTGCCACTTCCTTACTCATTTTTAGTCGGATATTCACCACCACTTGTAGACAAAGCCCGTTTGATATTAGATCTGAAACACTGGTTATTTATGACCGTCCTCCCACCATTCTGGATAGCCAACCAGCTGGAAACATGTATTTTTAGTGTGTTTCTTCATCCCACAATGAGTGCAATACAACTTGGATTTATCTTCTTTCTCTTTGGATCGAAATTTAAACCTCTGTGCAAAATATTTAGCAGCCAAACCCATTCCAATTTCAATCGAGTCACTATCAAAAGAACTTGATTTTAGTATATTAAGCCTGGCCACTTCCCTTCGTATTGTAACATATGCTGTTTCCACGGAAGGAAGAAGATCCTTTTTCAGGATATCATTCTTGACTGGTTCCAACTTTTCATTAATCGCCATTAGAAATCGATAGAGTCTTTGTTCTTGAGTCTTCTTATTGTAGATCTGAATGTCTTCTGGGTATTTAATAGGGTTCAAATCTCGCCTATCTATAGACATCCAGATGTTCTGCAGTTTGTTCCACAAGTCTTCTAGTGTATCGGACCCTTTCCTTTATGAATTAGCACTCTTATGAAGGTCAAACACCTGTAACGAATTTGTGCCAGAACCGTATGTGGTGGCTAACCCATCCCAGAGGGGTTTTGCAGTGGGATATTGCGATATATTATTCACCAAGTTGGATTCAAGATTCTGGATAATCCATGTGAAAACATATTGATCATCTTGTTCCCACCTTGTATATGTTTTCTCAGTTTTGGATGGAGGTGTCGGCTCCCCTGTAATGTGAGAACCTCTCCCCCTTCCCCCAATTTCTTTCTTCATCAGGTTTGCCCATAGGGCATAGTTGTCACCACCAAGTAATCCCTATGGATAAATTCTCCGGGTTAGTTGTTTGTTGTTGTGTTCCGAGACCATTTCTCAGAATGGCAGCAATCTGCATTGTTAATTCATCAGGGATTTGACTGACCGCGACTTCATTGCCAGCCATCTTTGTTGAGGATGTTCAGAATTCCCAGAATCACACGTGCTCTGATACCATGTTAAAAAATAAAGAGAGAAGTAGCCGCAGGAAGCGACTAGGGTGTTGTGTTTATTAGAAAGTGTTCCCTTTTGTTTTATTGATGCATTAGAGATGTTAACTGAATAGTAAGACTCTCAATATATAGAGAACTTAGAGGCCTACACAAAGAAACTTAATACACTGAATATTCTAATACTCTACAAATGTAAAAATTTATTTTTTAAGAGATCTCAGTAATAATGGAACAATCAAACTGGTTAATCCTCGAAGTGAAAACCATGTTGCAGATATACAATCCAAGCCTATCAAATAGAATCAATTTATAAAGTTGCGTGTTCAATTTGGAGTTTGTTCACGTGCCGCAATAAAAGAGGACTTTGCAGAGGGTTCATTCTTATTTTCAAACAGATATCTACAGATTTATAATGCTTAAACGTTTGATTTCATATATATCATTTTATTGAAAAATCTAATTGTTAGTAGACTAAACCAAATCTTAAGGATTTATTTTTATAAATGTGTACATAAATATTTAAAACAAATAGGTATTTTTTTATGATTGCATCACTTTCTTCACATACATGAAAAATATTTATAAAACACAAACGTTTTGATTTTTAATTGTTAATTTTGGACAAGCAAAGCTTAAACACCAACACTAAGAGAATACTTAGAGGAGAAGCAAATACGAGAACCGAACAAATAAGATACATCCCACCAAGAACTTCAACTTTCAGCTTGTGACGATCTATTTCTCTATTAAGCCGATCCAATACCGCTATCATTGAAATGTGGGTGACAACAAAGATACAAATGAACACGAAATTATGCTGAGTAAAACCTTCACATCCAACATCTGCAACAAAAAAAAATAACGTAGTTTGAACTATTGAACAACTTATATATATAAACTGGCTTTGAACAGTACATCGTCTCTCGACTATCGCGTTTGGTGGCAAATAGTCCCTTGACTTTCAAATGTCCGTTGACAGTCCCTGGACTATCGTGTTTGGATAAAGTTAGTCCACCAGATCCTCTGATCCATGAGAGGCTGCCACCTGTCACCATAGTCCCCATATTTTTGTATCACCACTAGTCCCTTGAGTTTAGTTTTTCGTAATATTCTACATTTTGGGTTCCGACCTAGATCATCTGTCGTATCCATCTCTACAATAAAAGCCGATTCACCGTCCGGTAAGAATCAGATCTCCTCCGATAAGCCACTGCAATCCACTAAAGCGGCGACAAAGATAGAGGGGGCGGTTACCCTCAACAGCCGATTGTTTTCACCGGAGAAGCGAGGATATTTGATGAAAGACTAGGCCAAGCTCCCATGGGAGAGGATTTTCTGTTGCAGGGAGCTTGATTTGCTCCTTTCCCTCCAGCTAAAGTTTAGCCGGTTTTGGCGAAAATGGTCTCTCCTTCTCGGGGTAATCTATTGATTTCAACGTAGATATCATCATTGGCCAAACCAACGAAGACGAGCAGTGATTTATCACTGTTAAGAGATTGGGTTATAGGAGTTTGAGTGGATTTGGATGGATTGAACGGGAAAGAGAGAAATGTGTTTTGCTTGATCGATGGGTTTTGCTTGGTGTAAGGGTTGAATTACGATGAGTATGTGTTAACGATGTTATTTGGTTGATTTGATTTGGGGATTAGGGTTTTTGGGTCGCAATTGTTTGATGATGAAAAACGATTCATTTCATTCCTGTATCTTCAAAACTCTTACACCAAGCTACCATGGGAGAAGCTTTTCTGTTGTAGGGAGTCCAAGGTGCCATGGGAGAGGCGATTGTGCTATAAGAGATGAAATGATCAAACGGGTCGGGTTATTGTTAAGCGGCTCCTTTGATGAAGAAGTTAGGGTAAAAAGTAAAAAGGCAAAGTAAATCAGGTAAATTAAAATAGGGTAAATCGATTTTAGGTTGAAATGGTAGAGTAAAAAGTAAAAGGTTGAAGTAAATACAGTAAATAGTAAAGAGAGTGCTTTTGGAATGAAAAGGGGAGTGACTGTATATGGAACAAACCTGGGTACATTGGGCTGCCACATGTTAGTTTCCTGTTACTTTGCACGCGTCAGTGCCAAGAATGCAACGAATTTAAATAGTAGTGACTCATTTTGGGGACGACTAACTCTTAATGGCACGAATGCAACAGGTGTCAAACACCGGTGAATAACTAGGATTTTTAGCCCATGTCCTCCATAATAGATTTCATCTTCCAAACGTACTTCTACTTAGTCGGTCATAAGTTTCTATAGATGGACAACTTGGGTCTGGTGAGTTGTTTTGATGGTTTATTACGCCCAGTTAGGTCTGTATGTAGTGTTTCGGGGGTCGTAACAGTGTTTTTACGTTTAGACGGTTCTATGCAACCTTCTTTTATGGCCACATGGCCCATATTTGCAGTCTATTCAAATTTAGGACTACTACCTTTATAAATTTTTTGGATCCTCATTGACTCACGGGGATAATTTTTCCAATTCTAAACCACTTGTCAACTCTGAGAAATGTCTTGTTGCATCTTTTAGTATATACATGTTATATGCTTAATTTTGAACAACATTCTCCTCAGACTTATTTTGTGTTGCAACCCCCTTGTAAACTCTATTCATTTATGACTCCTCTAATTTGGATACCCTTCCCTTGGTTAGATGGCCCCATTCTCAGATATATATTCCCGTAAGTGGTATTTCATAAATCAATCTCTCGTTTAAAAATTATTGTTGCATTTGAGGTTCAACCTCTTCCAAACCAAGAATTGTAAAGAATGTCGTTGTCGATGTCACAACTTGTGTGGGTTTGTACCTCGTTTGTTTGGTGATGCATCCTATATGGGATCATGTATCTTGAAGCTTGATTGAAAATTTCTTGAGCGTACAAAGTTTACTGGTGTTACCAGCGCATAGTATTCATAGAAGTACGACTGGAGAGAACAAGACATTTAATCAGCTAGGTTGAAATCAAAGGTGAAACAAATGGATGACAAAAATAACACTACCGATTAGTCTGATTGATCTTACACAGCTCGCCGAGTTCAATGTGAGAAAAAAAAACACATTTTGAATCTATTAAAGAGAGTCACACTTCAAAAAAAGAGAAATAAAAATAAAAATAGTTATGTTACCTCCAGTGATGAAGAAATATAAAATTCAGGATATGAGTTTAAGAGGTATCGATGATCTTTGAAAGAAGAAAAAAGTCAACCTCGAAAATCACGAAAGAAGTACAAAGCTAGGAAGGAAAATTACCACAATGCTTGAGGGAAACTGAATGGTACGCGGGGGACACAACGAATCAGTATAATGTGATGGACGATATAAATTTATACGTTGTGATGGGAACTGGGAATGATAATCAATATGTTTAGGGAGTAGACTAGAGAGATTCTCCTTTGACAAATAAGATAAGGTCTATTGTTATTCCAAAGCGGTTTGATATCTCGAAGGTTGAGAAATTTGATGGGATGTAAGATCCTGATGACCACATCGAACAATTCAAAATTCATATGATGAATTTTGAGGACGATGATAGGTTGGTATGCAGAGCTTTCTCCCAAACGTTCAAATGAACAGCCTTGAAGTGGTACAACAAGATTCCGAAGGTATCCATTTCTTACTTCATAAATTTTATATAGCCTTCTAAAGACAATTTGTGAGGAGTAAAGGCATGTGGGAAATGAAGATACAATAATTCAGTGCGAGTGGGAGATAAACTTAATGACTATACTAAGCGATTTTTGTTAACCAAAGCTGGCTTGGATAATTTTAAGGAGTTGGTAATTATGGCAGTGTTTCGATAAGGATTGTTACCAAGAGATCTAACAAATGAAACAATAAAGCGACGAGCTTTGACTTTTTCAACACTGATGGCTCAGGTGGAGGACCAAACTAAGGTAGAATAATCGACTAGAGTTCGAAGAGTGGTTGGAACTAGTCAAAAGAGCTCATGACAAGTGCCAAACAATCAAGGTAAATCTTCGAATTCAACCCAACTAGCATGTCCGACGAAGAATAACAACCTACCTCATTAAACTGGGGATATTCAAATCAAGCAACGAGGTACTAATTTCATAGACCGAGGCCCAATCAGTGGATAAGGCCAGAGTATTATACCGTCTAACTAAAATGTTGCTACAATCTATGAAAAACAAAAAGATACGTGAGTTCCAAGAAGCCCGTCCCGGTAAATAGGCCGAGGGAGAAGTTAAATAACATATTTTGTAAGTATCATAATGACATCGGACATGATACCGTAGACTGTATTGCTTCAAAAAAGGAGACACAAATATTAATTGAGAAAGGGAAGAACAATGCATCGAAGGCTCCTATTGCATCGACTTCACAAGCAGCGAATCCACATATGTAGGTATAGAATTTAATGATTTTAGATTCTAAGATTGACGATTTTGATATTGCATCGAAATAATTAGATACAAGCATACATTTGCTGATTTTCATAGCAGTGGATTAGCCCGTAAAATAAGGTCGAGTTGGAAGTCTATGTGATATTTTGAGTCTTTGGCGATTTTCGGAGGATACACTATGTCAGACAATACCGACAGTTCTAGAAAAATACATATAGTAAGCTTAGCTACTTAGATAAAAAGGGGGATACACTATGTATACTTAGGTAGAATGCGTAATCCTCATTGGATTTTCCAATCAGAGCGTAAAATTATTGGTTTCACAGGAGTAACGACACAATTAATTGAGGAATTCTAGGGAGAGGTGAGTTTGGGAAAGGGACCTTTCTGAAAGAAGGTTCAGGTGTTGTTCATGATGGTGGATTTTCCAACAAGCTACAATTCCATTTTCAAAAGATCCTAGCTATCAAGGATGTATGAAGTTGTGTCAATAGTCCACCAATTCTTGAAGTATGTCATCGGAGATCATGTGGGGGTTATCTGAAGTGACCAGAAGGTTATTAGAGATCTTTATGACACAACTCTTTGAATTTGATGGTCAAGCAGTGGTGATAAAATGGCAAAATAGAAATCGGAGGGTTGATCTCAGATATTGAGGAGGGGGTTGACAATCCATGGTAAACCCGGTGTTCTTTAACAGTAAGTGAAAATATAGAGGAATATGCTTTTCTTGATGGAAAAGTACTTCGAATAGGAACCTTACTAACCCCAATATTACATCAACAAATATTGCAATTTTCATTTCACAATTTGGATGTTTTCGCTTGGAAAACAAAAGACGTGGTAGGAGTAACGGTCGAAGTGATATGTCATAGCCTAACAATTAATCTCAAGGTTAAACCTGTTATACAGAAAACATGCTTTTTCTTTTGAGAAAGCAAATGTTATCATTGCTAAGGTGTGTCATTTATCAAGGGTCGGATATATAAGTGAGTCATAATATCCCTTATGGACAACAAACCTAGTGGTGGTTAAGATAAAGAATGGTAAATGAAGAATGTACGTCGACTTCACAGATCTGAATCGAGCTTGTCCTAAAGATTCATTTCTCGTTCGTCGAATAGACCAATTGATTGATTCCACCTCGAGAAATAACTTTTTGTCTTGTATGGATGCCTTTGTAAGGTATAATCAAATTCAAATGGATCCAAATTTTCAAGAGAGTACCACATTTATCACAAATCGAGGCTTGCATTGTTATAGGGTTATGCCCTTTGGGCTAATGAATGCTGGAGAAACATATCAGAGATTAATGAATAAAGCCTTCACTTTTCAAATCGGAAGAAATATGAATGTATATATTGATGGCATGTTGGTTAAGAGCTTAGCTGATGATGCACACTTGGAAAATTTAGGGGAGACGTTTTTTAATGTGAGGGTTATTAGACTAAAGTTAAATTTTGAGAAAAGGGAATAAAAGCTGACCCAGAAAAACTAAAAGCTTTGGTATTAATTACATCATCTCCAACTATCAAAGAAGTGCAAATTTTAACAGGAATTTTAGTTGATTTTAATAGATTTATTTCTAAATTTTTTATAAATGTTTCCCTTTCTTTCAGGTGTTACGAAGACCAAAATAATTTGAGTGACGTTGGATTGTGAAGCAACATTTTCAAACATTAACGAATTATTGTCATCACCAGAAATACTATCCAAGCCTCAAATTGGAGAACAACTCTCTTTGTATATTGCAATGTTGGAATTTGTGGTAACTGTTGTGTTGATAAGTGAAGATTCTGGAATTTCTAAGCCGGTGTACTATGTCAGTAAGAGTCTGGTAGCAGCAGAAAAAAGGTACTTGAGGCTAAAAAAGTTGGCTCTGGCTTTAGTACTGGATGCTAGAAAGATGCGCCCTTATTTTCAAGCTCACACTATTGAGGTTCGAACTTCATTCATATTGAAAAATGTTTTACAATGGGTCGATATTTCTAGGAGGATGACCAAATGGTCAGTTGAGTTGGGAGATTTTGATATCAACTTCTCACTTTAGGCGAGTATCAAGGCCCAAGACTTAGCATATTTTCTTGTTGAGTTCCATTCAAGCAGATCAGATGAAGAAATTAACAAAGAGGTTTTGCCAAGCGGTTCAATGTGGATAGTTCAAACTGATGGGGGTCTACCATTTTAGGATGTAGTGCTGGAGTTCAACTGATTGCTCCATCTCTAGAAACAATGCTTTAATATATTAAATTTGTATTTCATGCAACGAGCAATGAAGGTGAATATGAAGCTGGCTTGGCTGGTTTAAGGCTTGCAAAAAATTGTGGATAAACTTCAGTTCGTTTAGAAACAGATTCCTAATTAGTAGCAAATCAATTCGATGATGTTTGCGAAGCTAAAAATGGCCATTTAATTCTATATATTCGAGAGCTTCATAATCTGACTCTTCTGTTTGACCACATTATTGTAGAGCATATTAGCCGAGGAGACAGTATAGTTTCTGATTCCTTGGGAATTGTGGCTTACAAACAAGAATATATTTGGATTTTATTACAGGATATCCCTTTTATTCTAACCCGCTCAGAACAATATAAATATGTAAAAGAATTTTTTGTTACACCAGATGTAATTCGAAGTGACTGGAAAACTGATACTTTTCATTTCTTTTTATGAGGAACGGTGCCTTAAAAAATGCAGTTGGCTAAGAATTTGAAAGGTAAAGCATATGGCTATATTGTGTTAGAAGAGGTTTTATATCAAAAGGCATTGAGTAGGCCATTACTGAGTTGCTTGAACAAACAGGAGTCACATGAAATTCTGTCAGAGTTATATGATGGAGAGGGTTCAACATATTGTGGGTTTAAATCATTGACGCGTCGAGTTTTGTTGGCAGGGTATTATTTAGTTTGAAGCTGTGATAATTGCCAACGGTTCGCCAGTTCTATTCATAAACTTGTTGTTCCACTCATGTCAATTACCGTAGCCATCCCATTTGACAGATGGGGAATAGATTTAGTAGGACCATTGCCAATGGCTACTAGAGGACGCGAGATGATTATTGTGGTAGTGGACTATTTTACAAAACGGGGAGAGGCTGAACCATTGTCTAGACCAAAAGCCAAGGATGTAATCAAGTTAATTGTAAACAATATTTGTTGTCGCTTTGGATTACCTCAAAAAAGTACCACCGATAATGGTGTCCTCAATTTAATAATAGAGAAATTACTTATTTTTGTGCTTCGAGGGGAATAACACATTATTTTTCTACAACTTTTCATTCCCAAACAAATCGTCAGGTACAGCTGACGAACAGATGTATTTTAGAAGGTATAAAGAAGAATTTGACAGGGGTTGCATGGAAATGACCAAATTATTTGCAAGAGGTGTTATAGGCTTATCGAACAATTTCTAGAGACGCTACTTTAGAAACTCGTTTTGGCTTAGCATACGGGATGGATGTTGTTAGTCCTGCATAATCTACATTACCTTCTTATAAAGTGGCTTAGTATTACAAGGACCTGAATGACTAAGCCAAAAGGGTAGATTTGGATTTGATTGAGGAAAAAAGAGCTAGAACATTGCATATGATTCATTATCAGAATTTTATGAGGAATTGATTTAATTTCAGGGTAAGAAGGAGGTTTCAAGGTTGGTGATAAATATCTAAGGAAGATATTCCTCCATACTAAGGAAAAGAGCCTCAACCAGATGTCCCCGAATTTGGAGGGTCCTATATGGTCGTGGAAAAAATAAAGTCAGGTTCTTATCGCCTTTGTGACGAACAAGGAAGGATGTTTTAACATCTTTGGAATATACAACATCTAAAATTGTACTCGGAGTAACTATTTTTTTTTAAATTGTTCTTTTTGAATAAGTGGCATACTCTTTGCTATCCTGTTGGCCAAAGAAAGTTTTAATGAGGTTTATGTATATATTCGAAGCTATCAATAAAAATACGTTTTTTCCAATGGTTGTTTATGTATGCTTATTTAAATTATCTTGGTAACTAGTCAAAGATTGATCATCTTTGAAGTTGACCAAGAGTAATTATTCCAAAGTGTTGAATACACCTTTCGAAGATACAACCATATTCGAAGTGTTACGGTCTTTAAACACACTACCATATTCGAAGTGTTATGGTCTCTAAACACACTGTAATATTCAAAGTGCTAACATATCATTTCCACATTTGTTCTTTGAACAATTGGCACACTCTTTCCTATGTTCTTGGTCCATGAAGGTTTTACTGAGGTGTTATGTATATATTCGAAGCTATCAATAAAAATATATATTTGTCAATGGTTGTTTACCTATGCTTTATTTAAATTATTTTCATAACTAGTCAAAGACTGATCATCTTTGAAGTTGACCAAGAGTAATTATTCTGAAGTGTTGAATACACATTTCGAAGAAACAACCATATTCGAAGTGCTACGTTCTTTAAACACACTACCATATTCGAAGTGTTACGATCTCTAAACACACTGTAGTATTCAAAGTGCTAACATATCCTTTCCACATTTGTTCTTTTGTAATAATTGGCACACTCTTTCTTACGTTGTTGGCCCACGAAGGTTGTACTGAGGTGCTATGTATGTATTCGAAGCTATCAATAAAAATATTTTTTGGTCAATAGTTGTTTATGTATGCTTATTTAAATTATTTTGATAACAAGTCAAATACTAATCATCTTTGAAGTTGACCAAGAGTAATTATTCCGAAGTGTTGAATACACTTTTTAAAGAAAAACCATATTCGAAGTGCTATGTTCTTTAAACACACTACCATATTCGAAGTGTTACAGTTTTTAAACACACTGTAATATTCAAAGTGCTAACATATCATTTCTACATTTGTTCTTTTTGAATAATTACCACACTTTTTCCAACGTTGTTGGCCCATAACGCGTTTATTGAGGTGCTATGTATATATTCGAAGTTATCAATAATTGTTTTTTGCCAATGGTTGTTTACGTATGCTTATTTAAATTATTTTGGTAACTTGTCAAAGACTGATCATCTTTGAAGTTTCCTAAGAGTAATTATTCTGAAGTATTGAATACATTTTCGAAAAAACAACTATATTCGAAATGCTACGTTCTGTAAACGCGATACCGTCTTCGAAGTGTTACGTTCTCTAAACACACTGTAATATTCAAAGTGCTAACTGATAAGGGGAGGAAAATACAGGTGCTTAGCATGTAATTTAGCCAACAAATAAGGTCAAAGTCCATGTATTTAGTGGTTAAGGATTAAGATAAAGCACACATAAGAAGTGAGGGACTTAAAAGATAGTCCCTTAGAACTTGTTTGTAAATAGTAAAATAGTGGGGTAAGAAGTCCACTCTTATAATGGTAAACATGTAATTTCACCCTCTACATCTTTTCTTATATAAAAGAAATTCCCTTTTGAGAAAAGGGGCCAATGATTGATTAATAATTACAACACATATTCCATTTGTCTTTTCTATTTCTAGTAATTCACTATTCACAGTCACGTCATACGAACATTCTCTAGTCCGACCCCTTCAGGCGAATATCTTTGTTCCTAAGTCTCACTAAAGAATCGTTGAGCTCATCAGTGGCACCGTATGTGGGAACCGTTTGGTACCCAGAATTAATTTTCTAAAACCTTAAAAACTAAAAGCAAAAAAATTTATGGATACAGAAATGCATGGAGAGATCGAGGCTAATCCAACCACCGACTTAGTTGGTATCGAGTCTGGAGATCATTTGATGGAGGAGCAGGTCATGAACGAGGGTAATGCTCCGGATCGACGTGCAGAGGAACTTTTAGAGGAGTCAGTTTTGGTCGCCAGAAGGAAAGAGTTGTTGGAAGACATCGAAAGACTAAATGCTGAAAGGGATGCTATAGTGGCAAGCATTAAAAAGGTTAGATCCGAGGTCCGACAAGAAAAAGTTGAAGCTGACCACATCCAAAATGCTATTGTACCCAAAGAGAGCCGACGCCGGAAAAGCCATCGGCATTCTAAAAGGCGTGTTAGATCCGAGCAAAAGTATGAGCCTTCCGAGTCTAGCGAATACACTCCGTTGAGCTCCGATAATTCTTCTTCTTCGGAGACTGACTAGAGATATAAGGTGGATCGAAGACACAAATATCCGAAGAAGTATAAGCATACTCATTGGACTAACAGGAAAATTAGTGATTCGAGGAAGAAAGATGATGATGGTAAAAGAAAAATGCACTCCGAGGACCATGTCACTAATCGGAAGCAAACTCAGTCTGACAGCTGTCAACAAGATTACAGAGTTAGTAACTATTTTACTTCTCCAACCGAAGAAAGATTGTACCCAGCCACCAATGACGGTCCGGAGTGGAGCACATACAAGGTCGGACATAATTGGACGTCGTCACCTCTCTCCCCGGAAATTATTTTTAGGCACCTTTCTAATTGGTTAGATATTTCCAAGCTAGATAAGTTCGATGAGACCCATGACCCTGACAACCACATCGAACAGTTCAAGAACTTCATGATTAACTATGATGAGGACGACAAGCTACTGTGTAGAGCTTTCTCTCAGACGTTCAAGAACACTGTTTCTACATTGTGTGGCTTTGAAAAAAGAGGTTCAATACTTGATAGAAAATGGAAAGGGTAGATTTGGAATTGATTAAGGAAAAAAGAGCTAGAACATTGCATATGATTCATTATCAGAATTTTATGAGGAATTGGTATAATTCTAGGGTAAGAAGGAGGTTTCAAGGTTGGTGATAAATTTTTAAGGAAGATATTCCTCCATACTAAGGAAAAGAGCCTCAACCAGATGTCCCCGAATCGGGAGGGTCCTATATGGTTGTGGAAAAAATGAAGCCAGGTTCTTATCGCCTTTGTGACGATCAAGGGAGGATGTTTTAACCTATTTGGAATATACAACATCTAAAATAGCACTGGGAGTAACTATCTTTTCTTAAATATTTCTTTTTGAATAATTGCCACACTCTTTCTTACGTTGTTTCCCAAAGAAGGTTTTAATGAGGTGTTATGTATATATTCGAAGCTATCAATAAAAATATTTTTTTGCCAATGGTTGTTTACGTATGCTTATTTAGATTATCTTGGTAACTAGTTAAAGACTAATCATCTTTGAAGTTGACCAAGAGTAATTATTCCGAAGTGTTAAATACACTTTTCGAAGAAACAACCATATTCGAAAAGTTATGGTCTTTAAACACACTACCATATTCGAAGTGTTATGGTCTCTAAACACACTCTAATATTCAAAATACTAACATATCCTTTCCACATTTCTTCTTCTGAATTATTGGCACACTCTTTCCTACGTTCTTGGCCGATGAATGTTTTAATAAGGTGTTATGTATATATTCGAAGCTATCAATAAAATATATATATATATATATATATATATATATATATATATATATATATATATATATATATATATATATATATATATATATATATATATATATATATTTGTCATTAGATGTTTACGTATGTTTATTTAAATTATTTTGATAACTAGTCAAAGATTGATCATCTTTGAAGTTGACCAAGAGTAATTATTCTGAAGTGTTGAATACACTTTTCGAAGAAACAACCATATTCGAAGTGCTACGTTCTTTAAACACACTACCATATTCGAAGTGTTACGGTTTCTAAACACACTGTAGTATTCAAAGTGCTAACATATCCTTTCCACATTTGTTCTTTTTTAATAATTGGCACACTCTTTCTTACGTTGTTGTCCCATGAAGGTTTTATTGAGGTGCTATGTATATATTCCAAGCTATCAATAAAAATATTTTTTGGCCAATGGTTGTTTACGTATGCTTATTTAAATTATTTTGATAACTAGTGAAAGACTGATCATCTATGAAGTTGACCAAGAGTAATTATTCCGAAGTGTTAAATAATTTTTTTGAATAAACAACCATATTCGAAGTGCTACGTTCTTTAAACACACTACCATATTCAAAGTGTTACGGTTTCTAAACACACTGTAATATTCAAAGTGCTAACATATCATTTCCACATTTGTTCTTTTTGAATAATTAGCACACTATTTCCAACGTTGTTGGCCCATAACGGTTTTATTGAGGTGCTATGTATATATTCGAAGTTATCAATAATTTGTTTTGACCAATGATTGTTTACGTATGCTTATTTAAATTATTTTGGTAACTAGTCAAAGACTGATCATCTTCAAAGTTTCCTAAGAGTAATTATTCTGAAGTGTTGAATACATTTTCGAAAAAACGACTATATTCGAAATGCTACGTTATTTAAACGTAGTGCCATATTCGAAGTGCTACGTTCTCTAAATACACTGTAATATTCAAAGTGCTAACTGATAAGGGGAGGAAAATACATGTGTTTAGCATGTAATTTAGCCCACAAATAAGGTCAAAGTCCATGTATTTAGTGGTTAAGGATTAAGATAAAGCACACATAAGAAGTGAGGGACTTAAATGATAATCCCTTAGAACTTGTTTGAAAATAGTAAAATAGTGGGGGTAAGAAGTCCACTCTTATAATGGTAAACATGTAATTTCACCCTCTACCTCTTTTCATATATAAAGGACATTCTCTTTTGGGAAAATGGGCCAATGATTGATCAATAATTACAATACATATTCCTTTTGTCTTTTCCATTTCTAGTAATTCACTATTCACAGTCACGTCATATGAACATTCTCTAGTCTGACCCCTTCACGCGAACATCTTTGTTCCTAAGTCTCACTAAAGAATCGTTTAGCTCATCAGTGACACCGTCTGTGGGAACCGTTTGGTACCCAGAAATAATTTTCTAAAACCTTGAAAACTAAAAGCAAAAAATAATTATGGAAACAGAAATGCGTGGAGAGATCGAGGCGAATCCAACCAAAGACTTAGTTGGTATCGAGTTTGGAGATCATTTGATGGAAGAGCGGGTCACGAACGAGGGTAATGCTCTGTATCAGTGTGCATAGGAACTTTTAGAGGAGTCAGTTTTGGTCGCCAGACGGAAAGAGTTGTTGGAAGACATCGAAAGACTAAATGCTGAAAAGGGAAGCTATGGTGGCAAGCACGAAAAGGGTTAGATTCGAGGTCCGACAAGAAAAGTTTGAGGCCGACCATATCCAAAATGCTGTTTTACCCAAAGAGAATCGACGCCGGAAAATCCATCGGCATTCTAAAAGATGTGTTAGATCTGAGTAAAAGTATGAGTCGTCCGAATCTAGCGAATACACTTCAGTGAGCTCCGATAATTCGTCTTCTTCGGAGACTGCCTCAAGATATAAGGTGGATCGAAGACACAAATATCCGAGGAAGCATAAGCATACTCATCGGACTAACAGGAAAATGAGTTATTCGAGGAAGAAAGATGATGCTGGTAAAAGAAAAATGCACTCCGAGGACCATGCCACTAATCGGAAGCAAACTCAGTGCGACAGCTATGAACAAGATTACAGAGTCAGTAACCATTTTACTTCTCAAACCAAATAGAGATTGTACCCAACCACTAATGACGGTCCGGGGTGGAGCACATACAAGGTCGGACATAATTGGAGGTCGTCACCTCTCTCCCCGGAAATTCTTTCTCAGCACCTTCCTAAATGGTTTGATATTTCCAAGCTAGAGAAGTTCGATGGGACCCAGGACCCTGACAACCACATTAAACAGTTCAAGAACTTCATGATTAACTATGATGACGACGCAAGCTGCTGTGTAGAGCTTTCTCTCAGACGTTCAAGAACGCCGCTTCTACGTGGTACAACCGACTTCCTCACGGGTGTATAAGGAATTTTGATATGTTATGGAGAATGTTCCGACAATATTTCGTCGGGAGCAAGAAATTTCGTGTTAACGGAGACACCATCATTTACTGTCGACAAAATATTGGAGAGATTTTGAAAGAGAATACCAAACGATTCATCCAAGTCAAGACAAACATGGAGTATTGCGAGGACAAAGTTGTGTTGGCTGCCTTCTGGATGGTTCTTCTTCCGCGGGTGATGAAAGATAATGCGGTAGAAACACAAGCAATGACGTTTGGAGCTCTGTTAGATGAGATAGAAAAAAGAATTTCAGTCGAGGAAACTAGGGCCTCAGAGATAAAGTTCATGTCTCAATTCTATCAAGATCCAAACTTTGCCAGAGCAAGTACAACAATGGTGAATGTCCAGCCTCAAGCTACTCAACCAAATACAACTGTCCGACCGCGGGCTCAGACAGTTCAAGTAACGAATCAAACCCCGTAACGAGTGGATCAAAACCAACAGTACCATCAGACGGGTCCGAAAGTTCAACAATATGTACGACCAACCTCAAATATATGGGTCCGATCAGCTCAGTACGTTGAATTAACCATTTGTGTCTCCACGATCATTGAAAAAGCATAAGAAAACATGCACTTCCGCAAACCATTTCCTCTTCAGACTCCGAGGGAACACAGAAAGAACAAATACTGCCAGTTCCATGACGATATTAGGCATCACAATAAGGATTGTGTGGCTTTGAAGAAAGAGGTTCAATACTTGATAGAAAACGGAAAGGGTAGATTTGGATTTGATTAAGGAAAAAAGAGCTAGAACATTGCATATGATTCATTATCAGAATTTTATGAGGAATTGATATAATTCCAGGGTAAGAAGGAGGTTTCAAGGTTGGTGATGAATATTTAAGGAAGATATTCCTCCATACTAAGGAAAATAGCCTCAACTAGATGTCCCCGAATTGGGAGGGTCCTATATGGTTGTGGAAAAAATAAAGCTAGGTTCTTATCGCCTTTGTGACGAACAAGGGAGGATGTTTTAACATATCTGGAATATACAACATCTAAAATAGTACTGGGTGTAACTATCTTTTCTTAAATTTTTCTTTTTGAATAATTTCCACACTCTTTCTTACGTTGTTGGCCAAAGAAGGTTTTAATGAGGTGTTATGTATATATTCGAAGCTATCAATAAAAATAATTTTTTGCCAATGGTTGTTTACCTATGCTTATTTAAATTATCTTGGTAACTAGTTAAAGACTGATCATCTTTGAAGTTGACCAAGAGAAATTATTCCGAAGTGTTGAATACACTTTTCGAAGAAACAACCATATTCGAAGTGTTATGGTCTTTAAACACACTACCATATTTGAAGTGTTATGGTCTCTAAACACACTGTAATATTCAAAGTGCTAACATATCATTTCCAAATTTGTTCTTCTGAATAATTGGCACACTCTTTCCTACGTTCTTGGCCCATGAAGGTTTTAATGAGGTGTTATGTAAATATTCAAAGCTATCAATAAAAAAATATATATTTGTCAATGGTTGTTTACGTATGTTTCTTTAAATTATTTTGATAACTAGTCAAAGACTGATCATCTTTGAAGTTGGCCCACCGAAAGACCAAATTCTGAAAGGGAAGCTATGGTGGCAAGCACGAAAAGGGTTAGATTCGAGGTCCGACAAGAAAAGTTTGAGGCCGACCATATCCAAAATGTTGTTTTACCCAAAGAGAATCGACGCCGGAAAAGCCATCGGCATTCTAAAAGATGTGTTAGATCTGAGTAAAAGTATGAGTCGTCCGAATCTAGCGAATACACTTCAGTGAGCTCCGATAATTCGTCTTCTTCGGAGACTGCCTCAAGATATAAGGTGGATCGAAGACACAAATATCCGAGGAAGCATAAGCATACTCATCGGACTAACAGGAAAATGAGTTATTCGAGGAAGAAAGATGATGCTGGTAAAAGAAAAATGCACTCCGAGGACCATGCCACTAATCGGAAGCAAACTCAGTGCGACAGCTATGAACAAGATTACAGAGTCAGTAACCATTTTACTTCTCAAACCAAATAGAGATTGTACCCAACCACTAATGACGGTCCGGGGTGGAGCACATACAAGGTCGGACATAATTGGAGGTCGTCACCTCTCTCCCCGGAAATTCTTTCTCAGCACCTTCCTAAATGGTTTGATATTTCCAAGCTAGAGAAGTTCGATGGGACCCAGGACCCTGACAACCACATTAAACAGTTCAAGAACTTCATGATTAACTATGATGACGACGCAAGCTGCTGTGTAGAGCTTTCTCTCAGACGTTCAAGAACGCCGCTTCTACGTGGTACAACCGACTTCCTCACGGGTGTATAAGGAATTTTGATATGTTATGGAGAATGTTCCGACAATATTTTGTCGGGAGCAAGAAATTTCGTGTTAACGGAGACACCATCATTTACTGTCGACAAAATATTGGAGAGATTTTGAAAGAGAATACCAAACGATTCATCCAAGTCAAGACAAACATGGAGTATTGCGAGGACAAAGTTGTGTTGGCTGCCTTCTGGATGGTTCTTCTTCCGCGGGTGATGAAAGATAATGCGGTAGAAACACAAGCAATGACGTTTGGAGCTCTGTTAGATGAGATAGAAAAAAGAATTTCAATCGAGGAAACTAGGGCCTCAGAGATAGAGTTCATGTCTCAATTCTATCAAGATCCAAACTTTGCCAGAGCAAGTACAACAATGGTGAATGTCCAGCCTCAAGCTACTCAACCAAATACAACTGTCCGACCGCGGGCTCAGACAGTTCAAGTAACGAATCAAACCCCGTAACGAGTGGATCAAAACCAACAGTACCATCAGACGGGTCCGAAAGTTCAACAGTATGTACGACCAACCTCAAATATATGGGTCCGATCAGCTCAGTACGTTGAATTAACCATTTGTGTCTCCACGATCATTGAAAAAGCATAAGAAAACATGCACTTCCGCAAACCATTTCCTCTTCAGACTCCGAGGGAACACAGAAAGAACAAATACTGCCAGTTCCATGACGATATTAGGCATCACAATAAGGATTGTGTGGCTTTGAAGAAAGAGGTTCAATACTTGATAGAAAACGGAAAGGGTAGATTTGGATTTGATTAAGGAAAAAAGAGCTAGAACATTGCATATGATTCATTATCAGAATCTTATGAGGAATTGATATAATTCCAGGGTAAGAAGGAGGTTTCAAGGTTGGTGATGAATATTTAAGGAAGATATTCCTCCATACTAAGGAAAATAGCCTCAACTAGATGTCCCCGAATTGGGAGGGTCCTATATGGTTGTGGAAAAAATAAAGCTAGGTTCTTATCGCCTTTGTGACGAACAAGGGAGGATGTTTTAACATATCTGGAATATACAACATCTAAAATAGTACTGGGTGTAACTATCTTTTCTTAAATTTTTCTTTTTGAATAATTTCCACACTCTTTCTTACGTTGTTGGCCAAAGAAGGTTTTAATGAGGTGTTATGTATATATTCGAAGCTATCAATAAAAATAATTTTTTGCCAATGGTTGTTTACCTATGCTTATTTAAATTATCTTGGTAACTAGTTAAAGACTGATCATCTTTGAAGTTGACCAAGAGAAATTATTCCGAAGTGTTGAATACACTTTTCGAAGAAACAACCATATTCGAAGTGTTATGGTCTTTAAACACACTACCATATTTGAAGTGTTATGGTCTCTAAACACACTGTAATATTCAAAGTGCTAACATATCATTTCCAAATTTGTTCTTCTGAATAATTGGCACACTCTTTCCTACGTTCTTGGCCAATGAAGGTTTTAATGAGGTGTTATGTAAATATTCAAAGCTATCAATAAAAAAATATATATTTGTCAATGGTTGTTTACGTATGTTTATTTAAATTATTTTGATAACTAGTCAAAGACTGATCATCTTTGAAGTTGGCCCACCGAAAGACCAAATTCTGAAAGGGATGCTATGGTGGCAAGCACGAAAAGGGTTAGATCCGAGGTCCGACAAGAAAAGGTTGAGGCCGACCACATCCAAAATGTTGTTTTACCCAAAGAGAATCGACGACGGAAAAGCCATCGGCATTCTAAAAGATAATTTAGATTCGTGCAAAAGTATGAGCCGTCTGAATCTAGCGAATACACTTCGTAGAGCTCCGATAATTCGTCTTCTTCGAAGACTGCCTCGAGATATAAGGTGGATTGAAGACACAAATATCCGAGGAAGCATAAGTATACTCATCGGACTAACAGGAAAATGAGTTATTCGAGGAAGAAAGATGCTGCTGGTAAAAGAAAAATGCACTCCGAGGACCATGTCACTAATCAGAAGCAAACTAAGTCTGACAGCTATCAACAAGATTAGAGAGTCAGTAACCATTTTACTTCTCCAACCGAAGAGAGATTGTACCTAACCACCAATTGACGGTCCGGGGCGGAGCACATACAAGGTCGGACATAATTGGAGGTCGTCAACTCTCTCCCCGGAAATTCTTTCTGGGCACCTTCCTAAATGGTTTGATATTTCCAAGCTAGAGAAGTTTGATGGGACCCAGGACCCTGACAACCACATTGAACAGTTCAAGACCTTCATGATTAACTATGATGACGACGACAAGCTGCTGTGTAGAGCTTTCTCTCAGACGGTCAAGAACGCCGCTTCTACGTGGTACAACCGACTTCCTCAAGGGTTTATAAAGAATTTTGATACGTTCTGGAGCATGTTCCGACAACATTTCGTCGGGAGCAAGAAATTTCGTGCTAACAGAGACACCATCATTTACGATCGACAAAATATTGGAGAGAGTTTGAAAGAGTATACCAAGCGATTCATCCAAGTCAAGACGGACATGGAGTACTGCGAGGACAAAGTTGCGTTGGCTGCATTCCGGATGGGTCTTCTTCCGGGGGTGATTAAAGATAATCTGGTAGAAACACAAGCAATGAAGTTTGGAGCTCTGTTAGATCATATAGAAAAAAAAAATTAGTCGAGGAAACGAGGGCCTCAGAGATAGAGTCCATGTCACAATTCTATCAGGATTCGAACTTAGTCAGAGCAAGTACAAAAACGGTGAATGTCTAGCCTCAAGCTACTCAACCAACTACAACTGTCCGACCGCGGGCTCAGACAGTTCAAGAAACGAATCAAACTCCTCAACGGGTGGCTCAGAACCAACAGTACCATTAGGCGGGTCCGGAAGTTCAACAGTCTGTACGACCAACTTCAAATAGATGGGTCCGACCAGCTCACTACGCTGAATTAACCGAATGTGTCTCCATGATGTTTGAAAAAGCACGGGTAAACGTGCACTTCCGCAAACCGTTTCCTCTTCATACTCTGTGGGAACACAGAAAGAACAAATACTGCCAGTTCCATGACGACATTGGGCATCACACTAAGGATTGTGTGGCTTTGAAGAAAGAGGTTCAATACTTAATAGAAAATGGAAAATTAGTTAATTTTGTAAAAACAAATACCGCAGTGGTGCCCAAACAAGAAGTCGCTCCAAGACAAGATGGTACTATGATGATTTTCCACCCGATCGAAGAAGAATTTCTAGATGCTTTTAATGTAGCAACAGAGTATCTTAATCCGAAGCCGGGAAGGATTACCGTAAACATGGTCGAGGAAATAATCCCTTGAGGAAAGGTCAGTGACTTATGTTCATTTTTTTAGTCACTAACCATTTTTGGGGGAGATACAGTGCCAGGAATATCAAACTACTCCAGGAAGAGGCATATCGTTAGTCTGGCAACACAGTTGGAGGCGGGTGCCTTGTCGCACCTTTATCGGAACCCATCACCAATGATTTCCTTCGAAGACGACGATATGAAGGAAGTTGTTGTTCCGCATGAAGACCCCATGGTAATCAGAGCGGAGATAGCCGGAAAAGAGATAAGAAAGATTCTGGTTGACACGAGAAGTTCCGCCAATATTATGTTCATGACAACCTACAATAAGATAACCAATCCTCCAACTATCCAATGATCTGATAGGACGATAGTAGGATTTACCGGTGCGACCGCAGACGTCGTCGGAGAATTCGAAGGAATGGTGGAGCTAGGCAGGGGACCATTCAAGAAAATAGTGACAGTACTGTTCATTGTAGTAGATGCACCCAAATCATACAACGCCATCTTCGGAAGGTCATGGTTGTCTAAGATGCATGTTGTACCATCCACGGTCCACCAGTGCTTGAAGTACGTAGTGGGAAGTAACATCGGAAATGTGAGATCAAGTCAGAAAATGGCTAGAGAATGCTACAAGGCAGCATTGGCCCCTAAGCAGTTGAAGGGGGTCAGATTCAGAAACAAAATAGCATTCAGAGGGGCCTCATTCGGATTCTGATCCTGTTGTTGGTCCGAGGGAGTCCCCTAGCTTCATGGTCCCTGATGAAGGTTTTGAAGATTATGTGTTTGTCCCTAGAAAGAGTCTCAAGATAGGAACGAGATTATCGCCTGAGGTGAACGCTTAATCAGATTTCTTTCGACCAAATTACATATGTTTGCGTGGTGTATAGAGGACGTTACAAGAGTAACAGAAGAAGTCATCTATCACAGATTAGCTATTCGGAACATCATACGACCGATCATTCAGAAGCGAAGATCTTTTTCCCAATAAAAAACTGAAACGATAATGGCAGCAAGTAGACCGTCTAACGAAAGTAGACCACATCCGTGAATCACAATATCCGTTATGGACCGCCAACCTGGTCTTAGTAAAAAAGAAGAACGGCAAATGGCGGATATGTGTAGACTTCACTGATCTGAATAAGACCTGCCCTAAAGATCCTTTCCCAGTCCCAAGAATAGATCAACTTGTGGATTCGACCTCCGGAATTCGTTTACTGTCCTTTATGGACGCGTATGCTGGATACAATCAAATCCGGATGGACCCGAGGGATAAGGAGAGCATGAATTTCATAACTGGAAGAGGTCTACATTGCTACCGAGTCATGCCATTCGGACTAAAAACTGCGGGGGCAACATACCAACGGCTAGTGAACAAGGCTTTCGAAAGTCAGATTGGCAGAAACGTGGAAGTTTATATTGACAACATGTTAGTCAAAAGATGAAGAGATGAATATCATTTGGATGACCTTGAAAGAAACCTTTGCTAATCTGGCTAAAATAAATCTCAAGTTAAACCCGGAAAAGTGCACAATTAGGGTAAGATCTGGAAAGTTCTTAGGTTACATAGTCAGTGAGCAGGGCATCGAAGCAGATCATCTGCAGTTAAACGCCTTATGTACTATGGATTCGCCTAGAACCATCAAGGAGGTGCAAATTTTAACTGGAAGGTTGGCTGCCTTAGACAGAGTCATATCTAGGTCGTCAGACAAGTGTTCTCCTTTCTTCCAAGTATTAAGGAAAGCGAACCGGCTCAACTGGACTCAAGAATGTTCCGATGCTTTCAATCAAATCAAACAATATCTTTCATCTCCCGAGATACTGACAAAGCCGAATCCGGGGGAGAAGTTGTTCCTATACTTAGGAGTGTCTGACTATGCAGTCAACTCAGTTTTAGTCCGAGAAGAAGCAAGCCTTCCAATATCAGTTTATTATGTAAGCAAAATCCTCTTAAATGCAGAAAAAAATACCTTAAGTTGGAAAAGTTAGCCCTTGCTCTAGTAACATCGGCTCGAAAAATGAGGCCATACTTCCAAGCTCACACTGTGGTGGTACGAACATCAATTCCTTTGAAAAATATGTTACAAAGACTCGATGTATCTGGAAGGATGGCTAAGTGGTCGGTAGAACTAGGGATATCGATATCGAGTTTGAGCCACGAACAACGATCAAAACGCAAGCGCTAGCTGATTTTTTAGTGGAATTTCATTCCAACAGAGACACTATGGACATGGAAGAAGAAAAATCCAACTCTGAGTGGCAAGTCCGAACCGATGGGGGTTCTAGCTCATCCGGATGTGGAGCAGGTGTGAAATTAACGTCCCCGGATGGCATCCCAATGTATCAAGAAATTCTACTCGGTTTCCAAGCATCAAACAATGAGGCAGAGTATGAAGCAGCCCTGGCTACATTGCGACTTGCAAAGATTTGTGGGGCTAAACGAGTTAAGTTGATCACTGATTCTCAACTCCTAATGAACCATCCCCTCAGACGTTCGGAGGCAAGAAAAGATCATCTGGTGAAGAATCTGGGAATTTTGAAAGCCCTGGCTTTGGAGTTCGAAGACGTCCGATTTGAACACGTTCATAGGACAGGAAACTCAGTGGCTGATTCATTGGCCAAGGCATCTTACTCAAAGGAGTATCCGTGGATAGTGACTCAAGAAAATCCGTCTCTAACCAAGAGATCTGAAGCAAGGGAAGGTAGCATCAAAGTATTCCAGGTATCCACAACTTTAACAAAAGACTGGAGAAGCGAAATACAAGATTTTTTAGTCCATGACATGCTGCCCATTGACAAAGTCAGAGCCAGGAGAATACACTTCAAGCCTACGGATACATCATCCTCGGAGATGTGCTGTATAAACGATCTTTTAGCCGTCCCTTACTTCGCTGTTTAGGGAAGGATGAATCACAGCTGGTACTTTCCGAACTACACGATGGGGAAGGCTCTGCCCATTGTGGATACAAGACACTGATACGAAGAGTTTTTCTGGCAGGATACTATTGTCCTACCCTCTCGGCGGACGGTAAAGAGCTAGTACAGAAATGTGACACCTGTCAACGATTTGCTAATTCGATCCACCCACCTTGGGTACCTCTAGAGTCAATCTCAGAATCTCTATCTTTCGACCGACGGGGAATAGATCTGGTCGGACCACTTCCTATGGCTTCAGGGGGACGTCAAACAATTATCGTTGTTGTGGACTATTTTTCCAAGTCGGTGGAAGCAGAACCATTAGCAGAAACGAGGTCAAAAGATGTAATCAAATTTATCATCTCTAACATTTGTTGTCGTTTTGGCATACCCATGAAGATTATGATGGATAACGGCCCCTAGTTTGATAACAGTGAAATGAGAGCTTTCTGCGCTTCCAATGGGATACAACAATGTTTTTCGACACCGTTCCACCCCCAAGCGAACCGCCAGGTCGAAGTAACCAATCGAACGGTCTTGGACGGTCTAAGAAATAATTTTGAGGGCAAAGCGGGGAAGTCACCCTTCGCGGTTGTGTACGGAATGGACGCAATAGTGCCATCGGAAACAATGTTCCCATCTTTCCGATTGAGTGAATATTCTAAGGAGGAAATGACAAAGAAAAACGCATATAGCTCGATGTGATAGAAGAAAAGAGAAGAAAGGAACAACTGAATTCCTTACACTATCACACGTTGATGAGAAGCCGTTATTCGTCGAAGGTCAGAAGAAGAGAATTTGAGGTGGCGGACAAGGTCCTAAGAAAAGTCTTCCTGCACATAAAATACAAGAGACTCGGAAAACTCACCCCAAACTGGGAAGGTCCATACACAATCACAAGGAAGTTCAAACCGGGGACATACAGAATGAAAGATAAAGAAGGAAGAGATCTTCCCCATCTGTGGAATATTGAGCATCTAAAGGCTTATCTAGTTTGATTAAGTGATGTGTACATTTTCTTTAACAGTTTATGTAAGTTTCGGTGGCATACTCCTTCCTACCCTGGTGGCACAGGAAGTATTAATGAGGTGCCTAAATAGCCGGCTTATATATCAAATCTTATTGCCTTCTTTAAAAACATGACTAAGTTCATCTTCTTTGAACTCAAAACACACTTCAAAGAAGTTTGGACTAGAAAGTTCATCTTTTTGGACTCAAAATCTACTCCAAAGAAGTTTGGACGAGAAAGTTCATATTTTTGAACTCAAAATATATTCCAAAGAAGTTTGGACAAGAAAGTTCATCTGCTTGAACTCAAAACACATCTAAAACATGTTTACCTCAATATTGAATCAAAGTAAGAAAAATATGAAGTGAGAAAATTGAGCGAAACATCACACTAAAAACATACCACTGAAAATCCAAATAAGAAGGAAAATATTAGATTAAACGTTTTTTGCTACAGGAATCACAAAACAAAAGGTTAACAAAGCAAGACCTATCCAATACGAACTAGTCGGAGGCCGAATTTCCTTAACTACCAGCAAGAGAATCCGAGTCCTACGAGGAGCTCTCCGAGTCCTCAGTGGATTCAAGATCTTCCACGGATACTCCATGGGGACGATGCTGTTCGATGACTCGAGTCCAGAGAATACCAAGGTGCAAGTCTGGGAATTTCTCATGCATCTCTATTACCATTGTTGATGTCAACTTAGCATCTCTCTCCTCAAGACGAACAACAATCTTAGCAGCATACTCATCAAGAATTTCCTTCTTCTTAGCTTCGAAGCTTGTCTTCAAGCTCCCATGTGCTGCTGATAGTTTCTCAAGGTCTTGAACAACATTTTTGAAGTATACCTTGATTTTGCAATAGCCTTCAAGAAGACCATCAGCTGTAGTATCACGTTCGGCATCCTTAAGGATAAACTTCTCTCTTTCATCATCAAATTTGGTTTTCTCCTCAGAAAGTTCAGCCTCAAGGGAAGTAATGGTAGTCAAAAGCTCCTCGGAAGTCTTTTTCTCCTTAGCCAACTCATCGGTCAGCTCTTTGACCCTCAAATTTAGCTCTTCAGACTCGGAAGAAAGAGACTGTACCTTGGCGGTAACTTCCGATGTCTTGGCTAATTCATCCTTTAGTTCCTTCACCTCCTTTTTCTGATCGTCGGACTCAGTGACTAAGCCTTCTACTCTAGAAGATATCACAGTCTGTTCAGCTATCTGAGCGGTTAAATCCTTCACCTTATCCTTCAACTCAGAGTAAAGCAGCAGTAGTAGTTATTTAACTCGTTTGCCACGAAATCGTTACCATAAACGTCGAAATAAGGAGATTCCGGAGAGAGATATTCGTCTGCATCAGAACAACCTTCTTGACCTTCCCCTCGAGTGTAAACAAATTCCCCACCAGAATCTGAATCAACAATAACAAATTTTCGGGATAGTGGCAGACTCGGAAGATTGGTGTTGTCGCTCTCCCCCCCGTTTTCAATAATCTTTTTCTTTTTCTACTCAGCAGTAAACTTCCATGGCCTTGTGGAACCTGCCCGACCTTGAGGCCTAAACTCAACCCGGTAGTCAGCATCACTCGGTAGGTTTTCAGGCTGAGAGGATGGAGAAAATTCCTGAGGATCAAGGGGGGCTAGCTGTTGATGATCCGATGACATCGTAACCAGATACAAGCTTATGTGGGTATCATCATGATCACACAGAGCCCCCGAAGAAGGACTGGCCTGCACCCTCTCTTGAGAATCACCATGAGCATCAGGAGCTTCGTCATCGGACCCAACATCATCCTCAGTGTTTTCTTCTTCAACTTCCTCGGGTTTGTCTGCGTCCTGATGACTCGGAGCTCGGGCCCGGGTAGGGAGGTAGACTTCATTATCCAAACGTTCTAAACGTGCAATGACATAATCGCTCGGAGGAGCTTCCATAAGATCCGAGGGAGTCTTCTTTTCGTTAAGATCATATCGCCATAGATTACTCTTAGTGAAATTCATTGGCATAAAGCTTTGGTGGAATTTATCTTCCCAGTGCTCACCAGCCCAGAGGCTCAGCTTCTCAAAGATAACTTTATCGGATTTAGCATGACGCTTAAAAGATTTGGCGATTCCCTTCATACCTGAAAAGACAAACAGTCAGAATTTACAAAGGTGGTGGGTTAGAAAAAACTTAGGTGAAAGTACTTATCTTGTCCAGTCCACTCCAAGGTAAGCCGATGAGGAAGGTCCTCAGAGTCTTCGAACCCGGTCTCCCATAGCCCGGAAATAAACAGGAATTGTTGTTTCCATTTTTATCAAGCTCTAGAAAATCCTTTATCACCTTAAGTTTCCTAGCAAAACCAAGTGAATAAAAGGGACAGTGAGAGTTCTTAGCCACTCCGGAAACAACGATAAGTTATTCCATGGTGAAAGCGTTCCCCGAGAGCTGTGACACCATAATGCAAGCCATTAGGGTGTACCACATGTTGGCCACATCCTGAGAAGGACAAAGCTTGACTAAATGGAAATAATCAGCAAGAAGAGGGTTGAGGGGTAATCGGAGACCCCAGTTCATTAACTCCGTATAAAGCACCAACTCGTTGGAACGGACCGATAAAGGCGTCTCTCCAACAATGGGGAATCAGATGGTGATATTGGTGGGGATACCCCATCGGTCCCTTAGCTTAATCTCCTTGGTCGGGTGGAAATACTTGTACTTCACCCTTTACAGAGCTAAGAGATGTTTGGATTCGAGGTCGCGAAGATGATCGCTCAGGATATCTTCCACATTCGAGGGTCGGCCCGTCATACGTTTCTTTTTCTTTTTCTTCTTACTCTTTAATAGGGAAGTTTCACCTGGATGAAGGGAAGGATCAGCTATACGTTCCGAGGGAGGGGTGTCGGTAAGAACGACTCGAAGAGGCTCTGCCTCAATCACTGCAACATCACGATCCACTCTATCGTTTTCAGGGTCATCAGATAAAGCTTTTTCTTGGGCTTCTGGAATGGAAGTAAGGGACTATTCCACCCGAGTCCCTCTAGGAAAGTTTTTTCGAAGACTGACATCCGGTGTCATTTGAGGAGAGCCTTGGGGGTCGTAGATGGAGTCGATACCGAGGAAGGAATCCTCATTCGAACCGATTGAACCGCTGGATCCGGCGACCTCTTTCGTTTGGACCGATCTCGATGTTCTTTAATCGGTGGTCTTTCTCTATCTTCACCCATTATGACGAAGGTGGAACACCGGGAAGGAATAGTCGAGGGAGTTAGAGAAGCAGAAAGATCAACCCCACCATTTGAAGGGTGTGTTTGACTAGGGGAGGATGCAGCAAACCGGATAGAACGTTCACGGATCGGAGCCCAGTTGTCTCGAAATTTAGACTCCCAAATCTGTGCAAGGGAGAGATATTCTCTCCCACCAGAAGATCTACCAGCACCGATCTGATTAGAGATGTTAAACCACCTCCAAAGCTTGTACTTTCCAAGATTAAAAAACTCTTCAGGCATGAAAATGCAGACTTAAATTTTTTTGTTTGACACAACTTCTCTCTCTAGAGCTAAGTCTATTTAGAGGAAATCATAAACTTTTGCTCAGGGATAAAGTGGAGTTTATGTAGGAAAATGGAACAGAAGGTGAACAGTTAAAAAGTAACGGTATCGTGACACGTGTCCATGACAGTTGCGCCGCCTAAAAAACTTTCGACTCGATTACAGCAAAACCAAGCACGCGTGCCTGACATTAAATGATTATTTAGGTGACATCATCCTGATCAAGGGGTGATGTTAGCAAGTTAGGATCCGATACGAGTCAGCAGCCCACCAGGGAAGATGAGATCCGACCACGATGAAATTCAAGCCCAACAAAGTTCGCTCAAATAGCAAAGTGCCCAAGCAGGGCAGCGTATGATCCGATCCGAACGAGGTCAAGTATCAATTCAAGTCCACGTCCAGACAACTACACGTGGACTTGGGGGGCTACTGATAAGGGGAGGAAAATACAGGTGTTTAGCATGTAATTTAGCCCACAAATAAGGTCAAAGTCCATGTATATAGTGGTTAAGGATTAAGGTAAAGCATACAGAAGAAGTGAGGGACTTAAATGATAGTCCTTTAGAACTTGTTTGTAAATAGTAAAATAGTAGGGTAAGAAGTCCACTCTTATAAGGGTAAACATGTAATTTCACCCTCTACCTTTTTTCCTATATAAAAGACATTCCATTTTTGGAAAATGAGCCAATGATTGATCAATAATTATAACAAATATTCCTTTTGTCTTTTCCACTTCTAGTAATTCATTATTCACAGTCACGTCATACGAACATTCTCTAGTCCGACCCCTTCATGCGAACATCTTTGTTCCTAAGTCTCACTAAAGAATCGTTGAGCTCATCAGTAACATATCCTTTCCACATTTGTTCTTTTTGAATAATTGACATACACTTTCTAACGTTGTTGGCCCATGACGGTTTTATTGAGGTGGTATGTATATATTTGAAGTTATCAATAATTTTTTTTGGCCAATGGTTATTTACGTATGCTTATTTAAATTATTTTGGTAACTAGTCTAAAGACTGATCATCTTTGAAGTTTCGTAAGAGTAATTATTCCGAAGTGTTGAATACATTTTTGAAAAAACAACTATTTTTATCATCACTGTTTTTGAATGAAAATTGAAGATCAACGGATTTTTTATTCTCTGTAGCTAAATCTTCAGACTGCTTAGATTTGAGTTGTTCTATCTTATTTTGGTGAGAATATTGAGCTCTTCTGTTTCCTTTCGGTACACAGCTCTGGCCAGTTGAAATCCGTGGAATTTCTTTTCCACAAGGTTTCCTCGGAAAGAACATGACAAGACCTTTTACCAGGCTTTTAGAGTTGGTCTTGAAGTTCTTTAACAAATGGATCTTCATCTCGAACGAGCTCTTGAGATGGATCAAATTTGATGAATCTATCAGGATTAAGGTTATCATCACCTCGATCATTGTCTCCAGCAGTCTCTCCTTCTTCAACACCTGCTTAATTTTATTTTTACTGATTTTCCACAATAATAATTTCATCAGCATCGAAAGGCACCTTTTGAGCGGTTTGTGCTTCTTTCTTTTTTACTCTCTTTTGACGAGTTGTTTTAGTTGTGCTCCTCTTTTTCTTCAAGGGATCTGTATTCTTCCTTTTTGGAGAAGGATCAACTTTTTATCCTTGTTTAATAGTGGGGAGGTTCTTTTATATTGTTTTTCTTTTTGATTTTGGCGACGTCAGAGATTCTAAAGGGCTAGGACCAGATGTATTAGCTGCCTATATATAATGGTCGGGCTGAACTAAGAAAGGATTTTGATTTTTGAGATAAACTATTTTCACTTATGAACTTTCTCTCTCTAGAAACCACTTCTCTCTATATCTTTCTACTTCTCTCCACTTTCCCCCACTTTACATTACGAACCAGATAAAATCCTTATCAGTGGTGATGGGTGATGAACCAAGAACAAAGCACAATTAGTTATAATATGATCGGATTTATTTCTGAAGGACCAATTCCTAATGGTTCCAGGCTATTGTATAGGTTGAATCCTAGATAAAAGAATGCTTCGATAATATTTATGGCCCTGGTAGTCGGTCACAATATTAATGCCTAGTAGGTAGTGAGATGTAGTAATAGATCTTGAAAAATTTAATTAATATATTTATGAACCGATAATAATTTGGACCGACATGCTAAATAAACATATTTGGTCATTGTCTTAATGAAGTCCAAATTAAAAATAATCGATTATTTAATTAACTAAATTGGACCTGTGGGTGTAAAGGTATTTTAGGCCCAAGTGTGGTAACCATGTTGAATTTCATACTATAAATTGAACAGTGGATGGGGTTCGGGTGAAATACTATGTTTGCTATACGGGTTGGTGCCTTCGTAGTCCAAGGTTTGTCTAATGATAGGTTGTCTTTTAGAATCTGGCAACCGTGCAGCTCTCCTAGCTGTTTTCTTTTCTTCAGCTTTATTTGAGATACACAACCAAACGTTCAAAATGATGGCGGCATTGAACATAAAAGTTTAAAAGGTATCACTGGAGAATAATTTTATGGTGTTTATTATAATAAACAGAGAGAATTATGGTGTCAGATAGTAGATCTTCTCTCTATAGAAATGATGAAGTTAAAGACAGAAATAAAAGGGGAATTATTTATAGAGAATTGTATAAAAGCCCAATAACTTTCTCACAATGCCAACAAATATAAGCCCCAGGAAGTTAAAGAGTCTTCGACAACTAATTGTTTCTATCGAGCTGGAATCATCTTCGAACATCATCATACTTCACCCCATAGAAAATATGTTGTGGACCTTACATGTCCATGACACATGTACAATAGTATATAATCCATACAAGAATTTCCGACTGAATCCACAAGAGACTTCAAGATTAGCCCTCCAATACCTATTCATTTCGACCAAATCTATTATGAAATTTTAAGTATTTCAGGTTAAATGCAAAGTTATGTCGGGAAAAAATCCGAAAATATGTCACACATTACCCCTCTCAAAGAATCTTCACGAGGACTAAGGGGGCTATTGATAAGGACCAAATTATCTGAATGGAAAATTGAACAAATGTGTCATT
This sequence comes from Limnanthes douglasii subsp. nivea, assembly GCA_036936605.1. Taxonomy (NCBI): domain Eukaryota; kingdom Viridiplantae; phylum Streptophyta; class Magnoliopsida; order Brassicales; family Limnanthaceae; genus Limnanthes; species Limnanthes douglasii. The sequence continues at coordinate 361,265,449 of JAUPFV010000002.1, forward strand.
GAACCAAATTTTATTTAACATTATAATGTAATAAAATGTAATAATTATAGGTATTTTACATAATAAGAGCTTTGGATATACATAGACTTCTAACATGAACACCTAAAATTGGTATTTTACAAATAGTTCTCTCTGTTTCTACAATATGTTTTTATACTGCATAACTTCTGTCTTTTTTTGTTTTTTAGCAATAACATGTGCCAAAAAGTTCTGCTGATTTTCAGTATAGAGTTTTGTCGGATAATTTGTTAGGATTTTTAATAAGAATCGTGCATATGAATCTGTTTGGAAAGACATGTTATTTGAATAGTTTTTTGCGGTTCTCAACGTTAACATCGGTCCATTCTATTCCCTTACTGTTTTGAGTGTTGTATAATTTCGAGCAGACCTGCTCATATGCTATTCTTTCACTTTTCTTTTGGTATCATTTTCCATCATTTTTATATTTTATGTTATTTTTTACCTCATGTTTTGTCACGTGTAGAAGGAATATGTCCACCATTCAATAATACTTGTTGTTTATTTTCTGAAGAAGCAATCTCAATGCCTTTCTATATTGTAAGTTGTCTTCAACATTTTTTACATTCGAGATTAGTATTATAGCTTTCAATTTTACTATGTGTCTTATACTATTTTTGTTTGATTAATCGATTACTTTTGGAATGTTATTTGAATATTGTTATTATTTGTGTCTTTACTTATCGATGAAAGAGGGTTCTTGTTATATTGCAAGTATTATAAAAAATTTAAGCAATTCTCATAGACTAAACATGACGAAAAGATTTATTAGTGTACTTTTGGTGTTAGTTTTAGATTTCAGTGTCTGAAAATTCATGAATAACTGAAATGCATATATCAAATTGAATATTTATATTGCTAACCGTCAAGTTGAAAATTAAGGAACAAAGGAACATATGTATCAAGTTGAAGCCATCAAGTTATAACTATAAGAAAGTTTTAGGAAATGTAGTTGCATATTCTGTATGAAATTCGAAACTCGAAAGTTTTGGTTGAATGTCATTTATTCTCTAATAATATTTTGTATTGAAGAATCGTATTTAGCAAATTATATTATATTTTTAATTTTGGAATCATGAAATGTAACTGGGTAGCTATGCAGGCATATCTACCATATCTTTCAATCCATACTGTTATTTAATAACGGGCATATAACAGAAGTTCAATACTGTTAGTGACTGCAACAATCTGTTATCATGCAACATAAGTGCAACAAATGCTGCAACGACGAACACCCTAACAGAATTAACCGTTTTGATAAATTGTTGTCACCCAATTGTAACGAATCTTGCAATGACTTGACCCGGTTTCACCAGGGTCAAATTTTGCAACAACGCTCGTTGCAAAACTATGGCAAAAGAGTTCTTCTGGCAACTGAGTTTGGTTAATGACCCCGCTTAACACAACCGGTGCTTCGGATCTCCAAGTCGTTGCAAAACACTTTTTACAACGGTATTGAAATGATTTTTGTCGTTCTCAGACTATTGTAAAGGCCACTTTATTCAGTAGTATATTTTTTTGTGTTAGTGAAACATCCAAAGCTTCAATTTGTTTTAATACATTATCTCATAAAATTATGACAAATTAAGATGGTATCTTTCATGAGGAAACCACTTAGGATTGGAATGTGAATGAAACTACTAAAGTTATTATCATTATGAGATAACTACAATAGTTATAGATACATATATTACACATACAACACAATAGTTATAGATAAATAAAGCATCTAACATGCACACCTAAAATTGGTACTTTACAAAAAGTTCTCTGTTTCTATAATATGTTTTTCTACTCCATAACTTCTGCCTTTGTTGTTTTTTAGCAATAATGGCTGCCAAAATTGCTGCTATTTTCAGTACAGAGTTTTGCGAGATAATTTTTTAGGATTTTTAGTAGGATTCGTGTATATGTTTCTATTAGGAAAGACATGTTATATGAATATTTTTTGCGGTTTTTGGTCTAAGGATAAGTACATGTATCATTGTTTCTCATAATCAACATCCATCCGCTTTCTTCCCTTACTGTTTCGAGTGTTGTATAATTTCGAGCAGACTTGCCCATATGTTATTCTTTCACTTTTCTTTTGGTATCATTTTCCATCATTTTTATATTTTATGTGATTTTTTTTTCTTGACCTCATGTTTTGTCACATGCAGAAAGAAGATGTCCACCATTTAATAATACTTGTTGTTTATTGTTTAAATATGAAATCTCAATGTCTTCCTATATTGTAAGTTGTCATTTTTTGTATTCTAGATTAGTATTATGGATTTCAGTTTTAATATATTTTGTTTGCTATTTTTATTTTGTTAATCAATTATTTTTGGAATGTCATTTGCATATTTCTATTATCTAGAATCTTTACTTATCAATAAAAGGAGGTGCTTGTTATATTGCAAATATCATGAAACTTTTACGAAATTCTCATAGATTAAACATGACGAAAAGATTCATTAATGTGCTCTTGGTATTTTTTTTAGATTTGAGTGTTTGAAAATTCATGAATAAGTGCAATGCATATATCAAACCGAATGTTTGTATTGCTAGCAGGTTGTAAACAACCACCGAGTTGAAGATTAAGGAACAAAGGATGTATCAAGTTGAAGCCATCAAGTTATAGCTATATTATAGTGTTAGGAAATATAACTGTGTATGTTGTATGAAATTTCGAAACTGAAAAGGTTTGGTTGAATGTCATTTATTTTCTAATCATATATTGTAATGATGAATCATATTTAGAAGATTATATTATATTTTTTATTTTCGAATCATGAAATGTAGCACGGCTGCATAGCTACCTTATTTTTTAATGCATACTAGAATTTAATATATGTCATAAAACGGAAGTGCAACAATGTTACTGACTGCAACAATCTGTTATCATGCAACATAAGTGCAACGAATCCTGCAAAGGCGGACACACTAACATAATTAACCATTTTGATAAATTACTGCCATGCAATCGCAACAAATCTTGCAATGACTTGACGGGTTCCACCCCGGTCAAATTTTAGAACGACGCTCGTTGCAAAATGGTGAAAAAAGAGTTCCGGTAGCAACTGAGTTTGGTTAATGACCGCACTTAACACAATCAGTTCTTCGGATCTCCAAGCCGTTGCAGAATGCTTTTTACAACGGTATCAAAACATTTTTTGTCTTTCTCATACCATTGTAAAAGCTAGTTTATCTAGTAGTGTATATTTTATTTTGTTAGTGAAACATCCAAAGCTTCAATTTATTTTAATACATTACCTCAGAAAATTGTGACAAATTGAGAACAATGTCTTTGATGAGAAAACCACTTGGGATTGGAATGTGAATAAATCTACTCAAGTTCTTTTTTTACAACATTTCTGAAAGCGAACCAGTTCGAGATACCTTTATGGCTGAAAACTATTTAGAAACAACTTTAACAACTCCTGAAATTTTGCCAACAACACGAGAAGTTAATGATGCAACAACTTCATCTCTTCCTCGTATTGCAAAAGACCTGCATGAATTAAAATGGATTTAAAGATCCAATCATTCACTTTGTTTTTTTTTCAGATTTCGATCCTAAAACCTTTGAAAGTGTTGTCAAATAAAGAACATGAAAGAAGGTAATGAATGATCAAATTAATACCATTGAAAGAAATGATACCTTGGAGCTGACTAACCTTTCAAAAGACAAAAAACTTTTTTGTCATCAAAACTGGGTCTTCAAAACAAAACGGAAAGAAAATGGTGAAGTTGACAAGTATAAGGCATGTTTGGTAGCTAAGGGATATAAGAAAGAATATGGGATTGACTATACATAAATTTTTACTCCTGTTGCAAGACATGATACAATCAGACCGGTGATCGCATAGGCAGCACATAAAAATTTTCCTCTTGGTCATATTTAGATTGGAATGATCATAAAATGTATAGGATAAAGAACTATTTGTAGCTTAAAACAAGCTCCACGAGCTTGGTATAATCGTATTGAGGCTTATTTTTCTAAAGAAATCTTTCAGAAAAGTCCATATGAGCACATACATTTTGTTAAGATTGAAGTTAAGGGGAAACTGCTCATTGTTTGCTTATATGCAAACGATCTCATATTTACTGGAAATAATGGTGTCATGCTTAAATAATTCAAGAAATCCATGATGAATGAATTCAAAATGTATGATCTTGATACGATGCATTATTTTCTTGGCATATAAATGTCTCAAAAGAAGTATGTACAAGATATTTTAAACAGGTTTTGGATAAAAGATTATAATTTTGTAAGCCCTCAAACTGATTTTGGCTTGAAGCTACACAAAGATCATGAAATGAATAAGGTCGACATTACACTTTACAAGAAAATTGTTGATAATATGATGTATTTAACTACAACAAAGCAAGATATAGTGTATTATATAAGCTTAATAAGTATATATGTAATCCGACAGAAATGCATTTGTTATCTGCCAAAAGAATCCTTCTTTCCTTGCAAGGAACTAGAGATTTTGGGATATTTTACAAGAAGGGAAAAAATTAAGGGGTTTATTGACAGTAAACATGCATGAGATCAAGATGATAGAAATAAAAATTTAGACAATGTTTTAAGTTTGGCACAGAGGTTATTTCATGGTCTTCTAAGAAACAACAAATTGTCAGCTTGTCAACTAGAACAACTGAATTTACTGATGCAACACCTTATGCTTGTCAAATTGTCCGGTTGAGAAGAATTCTTGAAGATGTTCAGTTCAAGCAAGTGGAAGCTACTACAGTTTTTTGTGAAAGCAGCTCAACAGTTAAACTCTACAAATGTAAAATATTATCTTTTAAGAAATCTCAGTAATGAGGGAACAATCAAACTGGTTTGTTATCGAAGTGAAGACCAAGTTAGAGATATACAGACCAAGCATATCAAGTTAGATAAATTTATAAAGTTGTGTGTTCTATTTGGAACGTGCCCACGTACGGCATTAAAAAAAGACTTTGCAGATGGTTAATTCTTATTTTTAAATCGATATCTGCAAATTTTAGTTTAAAAGAACCATTAATGTTTAAACGTGTGATTTCATATTTATCATTTTATTGAAAAATATAATTGGTAGTACATTGAACCAAATGTTTAAGATTTATTATATAAATGTGCAAAGCTTACTTACAAATATTTACTTACAAATATTTAAGACAAATGCTATAATATTTTTTACGATTGCATCACTCAATTCACATACATAAATAAAATATGTATAAAATACAAAAGTTATGAGTTTTAGTTGTTGATTTTAGATCAACAAAAACACCAACACTGAAACATATTTAGAGAAGCGAAGACGTGGAACCCAATCAATAACACAAATCCAACCAAAAACTTCAACTTTCAGCTTACAAAGATTTATTTCTCTATTAAGCCGATCTATACAGCTATCATTGAAATGTATGTGACAACAAAGATACAAATGAACACGAAATTGTGCTGAGTAAAACCTTCACATCCAACATCTGCAACAAAAGAAACCGTATTTTGAACTATTGAACAACTTATATATATATAAACTCGATAAGACATCCAATAGAGTTTATAGTAACAAGAAGTGTAGCATCGGATTTAATGAAGGCCTAACCGAGCCAAAGCATTGAGGATAACAATGTTAGTGGATCAGTAAGGATGAGAAATTTTCTGTCGATTTCATACGGTAAATTCTTTTAATGATAAAACCGAGAAAAACAAAATTATATTAATACAGTTAATCTCTCGTTTTAATAACTAAAATACCTATAACCATGTTTTTTGGTGTAATTATAATTAATTTTGTTTTTGTTAGGCTTATTTTCTAAAGAATTTACCATATGAAATGGACAGAAAATTTCTCATCCTTACTGATCCACTAACATTGTTATCCTCAATGCTTTGGCTCTATTACGCCCTCCTTAAATCCGATGCTACACTTCTTGTTACCATGAACTCTATTAGATGTATAATCGACTTTATATATATATATATATATATATAGTTCAATAGTTCAAAATATGTATTTTTATTTGTTGCCGAAAGCTGAGAAACCGTATATATAGTCGATTTATTTGTTGATGGATGCATATAGTATAGACCACCACGTTGTCTACTTGAGCCAATCATCTTCCCCGTAACAGTGTTTTTACGTTTAGACGGTTCTATGCAACCTTCTTTTATGGCCACATGGCCCATATTTGCAGTCTATTCAAATTTAGGACTACTACCTTTATAAATTTTTTGGATCCTCATTGACTCACGGGGATAATTTTTCCAATTCTAAACCACTTGTCAACTCTGAGAAATGTCTTGTTGCATCTTTTAGTATATACATGTTATATGCTTAATTTTGAACAACATTCTCCTCAGACTTATTTTGTGTTGCAACCCCCTTGTAAACTCTATTCATTTATGACTCCTCTAATTTGGATACCCTTCCCTTGGTTAGATGTCCCCATTCTCAGATATATATTCCCGTAAGTGGTATTTCATAAATCAATCTCTCGTTTAAAAATTATTGTTGCATTTGAGGTTCAACCTCTTCCAAACCAAGAATTGTAAAGAATGTCGTGGTCGATGTCACAACTTGTGTGGGTTTGTACCTCGTTCGTTTGGTGATGCATCCTATATGGGATCATGTATCTTGAAGCTTGATTGAAAATTTCTTGAGCGTACAAAGTTTACTGGTGTTACCAGCGCATAGTATTCATAGAAGTACGACTGGAGAGAACAAGACATTTAATCAGCTAGGTTGAAATCAAAGGTGAAACAAATGGATGACAAAAATAACACTACCGATTAGTCTGATTGATCTTACACAGCTCGCCGAGTTCAATGTAAGAAAAAAAACACATTTTGAATCTATTAAAGAGAGTCACACTTCAAAAAAAGAGAAATAAAAATAAAAATAGTTATGTTACCTCCAGTGATGAAGAAATATAAAATTCAGGATATGAGTTTAAGAGGTATCGATGATCTTTGAAAGAAGAAAAAAGTCAACCTCGAAAATCACGAAAGGAGTACAAAGCTAGGAAGGAAAATTACCACAATGCTTGAGGGAAACTGAATGGTACGCGGGGGACACAACGAATCAGTATAATGTGATGGACGATATAAATTTATACGTTGTGATGGGAACTGGGAATGATAATCAATATGTTTAGGGAGTAGACTAGAGAGATTCTCCTTTGACAAATAAGATAAGGTCTATTGTTATTCCAAAGCGGTTTGATATCTCGAAGGTTGAGAAATTTGATGGGATGTAAGATCCTGATGACCACATCAAACAATTCAAAATTCATATGATGAATTTTGAGGACGATGATAGGTTGGTATGCAGAGCTTTCTCCCAAATGTTCAAATGAACAGCCTTGAAGTGGTACAACAAGATTCCGAAGGTATCCATTTCTTACTTCATAAATTTTATATAGCCTTCTAAAGACAATTTGTGAGGAGTAAAGGCATGTGGGAAATGAAGATACAATAATTCAGTGCGAGTGGGAGAGAAACTTAATGACTATACTAAGCGATTTTTGTTAACCAAAGCTGGCTTGGATAATTTTGAGGAGTTGGTAATTATGGCAGTGTTTCGATAAGGATTGTTACCAAGAGATCTAACAAATGAAACAATAAAGGGACGAGCTTTGACTTTTGCAACACTGATGGCTCAGGTGGAGGACCAAACTAAGGTAGAATAATCGACTAGAGTTCGAAGAGTGGTTGGAACTAGTCAAAAGAGCTCATGACAAGTGCCAAACAATCAAGGTAAATCTTCGAATTCAACCCAACTAGAATGTCCGACGAAGAATAACAACCTACCTCCTTAAACTGGGGATATTCAAATCAAGCAACGAGGTACCAATTTCATAGACCGAGGCCCAATCAGTGGATAAGGCCAGAGTATTATACCGTCTAACTAAAATGTTGCTACAATCTATGAAAAACAAAAAGATACGTGAGTTCCAAGAAGCCCGTCCCGGTAAATAGGCCGAGGGAGAAGTTAAATAACATATTTTGTAAGTATCATAATGACATCGGACATGATATCGTAGACTGTATTGCTTCAAAAAAGGAGACACAAATATTAATTGAGAAAGGGAAGAACAATGCATCGAAGGCTCCTGTTGCATCGACTTCACAAGCAGCGAATCCACATATGCAGGTATAGAATTTAATGATTTTAGATTCTAAGATTGACGATTTTGATATTGCATCGAAATATTTAGATACAAGCATACATTTGCTGATTTTGATAGTAGTGGATTAGCCCGTAAAATAAGGTCGAGTTGGAAGTCTATGTGAATATTTTGAGTCTTTGGCAATTTTCGGAGGATACACTATGTCAGACAATACCGACAGTTCTAGAAAAATACATGTAGTAAGCTTAGCTACTTAGATAAAAAGGGGGATACACTATGTCTACTTAGGTAGAATGCGTAATCCTCCTTGGATTTTCCAATCAGAGCGTAAAATTATTGGTTTCACAGGAGTAACGACACAAGTAATTGAGGAATTCTAGGGAGAGTTGAGTTTGGGAAAGGGACCTTTCTGAAAGAAGGTTCAGGTGCTGTTCATGATGGTGGATTTTCCAACAAGCTACAATTCCATTTTCAAAAGATCCTAGCTATCAAGGATGTATGAAGTTGTGTCAATAGTCCACCAATTCTTGAAGTATGTCATCGGAGATCATGTGGGGGTTAACTGAAGTGACCAGAAGGTTATTAGAGATCTTTATGACACAACTCTTTGAGTTTGATGGTCAAGCAGTGGTGATAAAATGGCAAAATAGAAATCGGAGGGTTGATCTCAGATCTTGAGGAGGGGGTTGACAATCCATGGTAAACCCGGTGTTCTTTAACAGTAAGTGAAAATATAGAGGAATATGCTTTTCTTGATGGAAAAGTACTTCGAATAGGAACCTTACTTTCCCCAATATTACATCAACAAATATTGCAATTTTCATTTCACAATTTGGATGTTTTCGCTTGGAAAACAAAAGATGTGGTAGGAGTAACGGTCGAAGTGATATGTCATAGCCTAACAATTAATCTCAAGGTTAAACCTGTTATACAGAAAACATGTTTTTTCTTTTGAGAAAGCAAATGTTATTATTGCTAAGGTGTGTCATTTATCAAGGGTCGGATATATAAGTGAGTCATAATATCCCTTATGGACAACAAACCTAGTGGTGGTTAAGATAAAGAATGGTAAATGAAGAATGTACGTCGACTTCACAGATCTGAATCGAGCTTGTCCTAAAGATTCATTTCTCGTTCGTCGAATAGACCAATTGATTGATTCCACCTCGAGAAATAACTTTTTGTCTTGTATGGATGCCTTTGTAAGGTATAATCAAATTCAAATGGATCCAAATTTTCAAGAGAGTACCACATTTATCACAAATCGAGGCTTGCATTGTTATAGGGTTATGCCCTTTTGGCTAATGAATGCTGGAGCAACATATCAGAGTTTAATGAATAAAGCCTTCACTTTTCAAATCGGAAGAAATATGAATGTATATATTGATGGCATGTTGGTTAAGAGCTTAGCTGATGATGCACACTTGGAAAATTTAGAGGAGACGTTTTTTAATGTGAGGGCTATTAGACTAAAGTTAAATTTTGAGAAAAGGGAATAAAAGCTGACCCAGAACAACTGAAAGCTTTGGTATTAATTACATCATCTCGAACTATCAAAGAAGTGAAAATTTTAACAAGAATTTTAGTTGATTTTAATAGATTTATTTCTAAATTTTTTATAAATGTTTCCCTTTCTTTCAGGTGTTACGAAGACCAAAATAATTTGAGTGACGTTGGATTGTGAAGCAACATTTTCAAACATTAACGAATTATTGTCATCACCAGAAATACTATCCAAGCCTCAAATTGGAGAACAACTCTCTTTGTATATTGCAATGTCGGAATTTGTGGTAACTGTTGTGTTGATAAGTGAAGATTCTGGAATTTCTAAGCCGGTGTACTATGTCAGTAAGAGTCTGGTAGCAGCAGAAAAAAGGTACTTGAGGCTAAAAAAGTTGGCTCTGGCTTTAGTACTGGATGCTAGAAAGATGCGCCCTTATTTTCAAGCTCACACTATTGAGGTTCGAACTTCATTCATATTGAAAAATGTTTTACAATGGGTCGATATTTCTAGGAGGATGACCAAATGGTCAGTTGAGTTGGGAGAGTTTGATATCAACTTCTCACTTCAGGCGAGTATCAAGGCCCAAGACTTAGCATATTTTCTTGTTGAGTTCCATTCAAGCAGATCAGATGAAGAAATTAACAAGGAGGTTTTGCCAAGCGGTTCAATGTGGATAGTTCAAACTGATGGGGGTCTAGCATTTTAGGATGTAGTGCTGGAGTTCAACTGATTACTCCATCTCTAGAAACAATGCTTTAATATATTAAATTTGTATTTCATGCAACGAACAATGAAGGTGAATATGAAACTGGCTTGGCTGGTTTAAGGCTTGCAAAAAATTGTGGATAAACTTCAGTTCGTTTAGAAACAGATTCCTAATTAGTAGCAAATCAATTCGATGATTTTTGCGAAGCTAAAAATGACCATTTAATTCTATATATTCGAGAGCTTCATAATCTGACTCTTCTGTTTGACCACATTATTGTAGAGCATATTAGCCGAGGAGACAGTATAGTTTCTGATTCCTTGGGAATTGTGGCTTACAAACAAGAATATATTTGGATTTTATTACAGGATATCCCTTTTATTCTAACCCGCTTAGAACAATATAAATATGTAAAAGAAGTTTTTGTTAGACCAGATGTAATTCGAAGTGACTGGAAAACTGATACTTTTCATTTGTTTTTATGAGGAACGGTGCCTTAAAAAATGCAGTTGGCTAAGAATTTGAAAGGTAAAGCATATGGCTATATTATGTTAGAAGAGGTTTTATATCAAAAGGCATTGAATAGGCCATTACTGAGTTGCTTGAACAAACAGGAGTCACATGAAATTCTGTCAGAGTTATATGATGGAGAGGGTTCAACATATTGTGGGTTTAAATCATTGATGCGTCGAGTTTTGTTGGCAAGGTATTATTTAGTTCGAAGCTGTGATAATTGCCAACGATTCGCCAGTTCTATTCATAAACTTGTTGTTCCACTCATGTCAATTACCGTAGCCATCCCATTTGACAGATGGGGAATAGATTTAGTAGGACCATTGCCAATGGCTACTAGAGGACGCGAGATGATTATTGTGGTAGTGGACTATTTTACAAAACGGGGAGAGGCTGAACCATTGTCTAGACCAAAAGCCAATGATGTAATCAAGGTAATTGTAAACAATATTTGTTGTCGCTTTGAATTACCTCAAAAAATTACCACCGGTAATGGTGTCCTCAATTTAATAATAGAGAAATTACTTCTTTTTGTGCTTCGAGGGGAATAACACATTATTTTTCTACACCTTTTCATTCCCAAACAAATCGTCAGGTACAGCTGACGAACAGATGTATTTTAGAAGGTATAAAGAAGAATTTGACAGGGGTTGCATGGAAATGACCAAATTATTTGCAAGAGGTGTTATAGGCTTATCGAACAATTTCTAGAGACGCTACTTTAGACACTCGTTTTGGCTTAGCATACGGGATGGATGTTGTTAGTCCTGCAGAATCTACATTACCTTCTTATAAAGTGGCTTAGTATTACAAGGACCTGAATGACGAAGCTAAAATGGTAGATTTGGATTTGATTGAGGAAAAAAGAGCTAGAACATTGCATATGATTCATTATCAGAATTTTATGAGGAATTAATTTAATTTCAGGGTAAGAAGGAGGTTTCAAGGTTGGTGATAAATATTTAAGGAAGATATTCCTCCATACTAAGGAAAAGAGCCTCAACCAGATGTCCCCGAATTTGGAGGGTCCTATATGGTCGTGGAAAAAATAAAGTCAGGTTCTTATCGCCTTTGTGACGAACAAGGAAGGATGTTTTAACATCTTTGGAATATACAACATCTAAAATTGTACTCGGAGTAACTATCTTTTTTTAAATTGTTCTTTTTGAATAAGTGGCATACTCTTTGCGATCCTGTTGGCCAAAGAAAGTTTTAATGAGGTTTATGTATATATTCGAAGCTATCAATAAAAATACTTTTTTTCAAATGGTTGTTTATGTATGCTTATTTAAATTATCTTGGTAACTAGTCAAAGATTGATCATCTTTGAAGTTGACCAAGAGTAATTATTCCGAAGTGTTGAATACACTTTTCGAAGATACAACCATATTCGAAGTGTTACGGTCTTTAAACACACTACCATATTCGAAGTGTTATGGTCTCTAAACACACTGTAATATTCAAAGTGCTAACATATCTTTCCACATTTGTTCTTTTGAACAATTGGCACACTCTTTCCTATGTTCTTGGTCCATGAAGGTTTTACTGAGGTGTTATGTATATATTCGAAGCTATCAATAAAAATATATATTTGTCAATGGTTGTTTACCTATGCTTTATTTAAATTATTTTCATAACTAGTCAAAGACTGATCATCTTTGAAGTTGACCAAGAGTAATTATTCTGAAGTGTTGAATACACTTTTCGAAGAAACAACCATATTCGAAGTGCTACGTTCTTTAAACACACTACCATATTTGAAGTGTGACGATCTCTAAACACACTGTAATATTCAAAGTGCTAACCTATCCTTTCCACATTTGTTCTTTTGTAATAATTGGCACACTCTTTCTTACGTTGTTTGCCCATGAAGGTTGTACTGAGGTGCTATGTATGTATTCGAAGCTATCAATAAAAATATTTTTTGGTCAATAGTTGTTTATGTATGCTTATTTAAATTATTTTGATAACAAGTCAAAGACTAATCATCTTTGAAGTTGACCAAGAGTAATTATTCAGAAGTGTTGAATACACTTTTTAAAGAAAAACCATATTCGAAGTGCTATGTTCTTTAAACACACTACCATATTCGAAGTGTTACAGTTTTTAAACACACTGTAATATTCAAAGTGCTAACATATCATTTCCACATTTGTTCTTTTTGAATAATTACCACACTTTTTCCAACGTTGTTGGCCCACAACGCGTTTATTGAGGTGCTATGTATATATTCGAAGTTATCAATAATTTTGTTTTTGCCAATGGTTTTTTACGTATGCTTATTTAAATTATTTTGGTAACTGGTCAAAGACTGATCATCTTTGAAGTTTCCTAAGAGTAATTATTTTGAAGTATTGAATACATTTTCGAAAAAACAACTATATTCGAAATGCTACGTTCTGTAAACGCGATACCGTCTTCGAAGTGTTACGTTCTCTAAACACACTGTAATATTCAAAGTGCTAACTGATAAGGGGAGGAAAATACAGGTGTTTAGCATGTAAATTAGCCAACAAATAAGGTCAAAGTCCATGTATTTAGTGGTTAAGGATTAAGATAAAGCACACATAAGAAGTGAGGGACTTAACAGATAGTCCCTTAGAACTTGTTTGTAAATAGTAAAATAGTGGGGTAAGAAGTCCACTCTTATAATGGTAAACATGTAATTTCACCCTCTACATCTTTTCTTATATAAAAGAAATTCCCTTTTGAGAAAAGGGGCCAATGATTGATCAATAATTACAACACATATTCCATTTGTCTTTTCCATTTCTAGTAATTCACTATTCACAGTCACGTCATACGAACATTCTCTAGTCCGACCCCTTCAGGCGAACATCTTTGTTCCTAAGTCTCACTAAAGAATCGTTCAGCTCATCAGTGGCACCGTATGTGGGAACCATTTGGTACCCAAAATTAATTTTCTAAAACCTTAAAAACTAAAAGCAAAACAATTTATGGATACAGAAATGCGTGGAGAGATCGAGGGTAATGCTCCGGATCGACGTGCACAGGAACTTTTAGAGGAGTCAGTTTTGGTCGCCAGAAGGAAAGAGTGGTCGGAAGACATCGAAAGACTAAATGCTGAAAGGGATGCTACAGTGGCAAGCATTAAAAAGGTTAGATCCGAGGTCCGACAAGAAAAAGTTGAAGCTGACCACATCCAAAATGCTATTGTACCCAAAGAGAGCCGACGCCGGAAAAGCCATCGGCATTCTAAAAGGCGTGTTAGATCCGAGCAAAAGTATGAGCCTTCCGAGTCTAGCGAATACACTCCGTTGAGCTCCGATAATTCTTCTTCTTCGGAGACTAACTAGAGATATAAGGTGGATCGAAGACACAAAGATCCGAAGAAGTATAAGCATACTCATTGGACTAACAGGAAAAGTAGTGATTCGAGGAAGAAAGATGATGACGGTAAAAGAAAAATGCACTCCGAGGACCATGTCACTAATCGGAAGCAAACTCAGTCTGACAGCTATCAACAAGATTACAGAGTTAGTAACTATTTTACTTCTCCAACCGAAGAAAGATTGTACCCAGCCACCAATGACGGTCCGGAGTGGAGCACATACAAGGTCAGACATAATTGGACGTCGTCACCTCTCTCCCCAGAAATTATTTTTAGGCACCTTCCTAATTGGTTAGATATTTCCAAGCTAGATAAGTTCGATGGGACCCACGACCCTGACAACCACATCGAACAGTTCAAAAACTTCATGATTAACTATGATGAGGACGACAAGCTACTGTGTAGAGCTTTCTCTCAGACGTTCAAGAACACTGTTTCTACGTTGTACAACCGACTGCCTCAAGGGTGTATAAAGAAGTTTGATATGTTCTGGAGCATGTTCCGACAACATTTCGTTGGGAGCAAGAAATTTCGTGCTAACGAAGACAACATCATTTACTGTCGACAAAATATTGGAGAGAGTTTGAAAGAGTATACCAAGTGATTCATCCAATTCAAGACGGACATGGAGTACTGCGAGGAAAAATTTGCGTTGGCTGCCTTCCGGATGGGTCCTCTTCCGCGTGTGATAAAAGATAATGCGACAAAAACACAAGCAATGACGTTTGGAGCTCTGTTAGATCAGATAGTAAAAAGAATTTTAGTCGAGGAAACCAGGGCCTCAGAGATATAGTTCATGTCTCAATTCTATCAAGATCCGAACTTAGCCAGAGCAAGTACAACAACGGTGAATGTCCAGCCTCAAGCTACTCAACCAACTACAACTGTTCGACCGCTGGCTTAGAAAGTTCAAGAAACGAATCAAACCCCTCAACGAGTGGATCAAAACCAACAATACCATCAGGCGGGTCCGACAGTTCAATAGTATGTACGACCAACCTCAATTATATGGGTCTGATCAGCTCAGTACGCTGAATTAACCATTTGTGTATCCACGATCTTTGAAAAAGCACAAGAAAACGTGCACTTCCGCAAACCCTTTCCTCTTCAGACTCTGAGGGAACACAGAAAGAACAAATACTTCCAGTTCCATGACGACATTGGGCATCACAATAAGGATTGTGTGGCTTTGAAAAAAGAGGTTCAATACTTGATAGAAAATGGAAAGGGTAGATTTGGAATTGATTAAGGAAAAAAGAGCTAGAACATTGCATATGATTCATTATCAGAATTTTATGAGGAATTGGTGTAATTCTAGGGTAAGAATGAGGTTTCAAGGTTGGTGATAAATTTTTAAGGAAGATATTCCTCCATACTAAGGAAAAGAGCCTCAACCAGATGTCCCCGAATTGGAAGGGTCCTATATGGTTGTGGAAAAAATGAAGCCAGGTTCTTATCGTCTTTGTGACGATCAAGGGAGGATGTTTTAACCTATTTGGAATATACAACATCTAAAATAGTACTGGGAGTAACTATCTTTTCATAAATTTTTCTTTTTGAATAATTGCCACACTCTTTCTTACGTTGTTGGCCAAAGAAGGTTTTAATGAGTTGTTATGTATATATTCGAAGCTATCAATAAAAATATTTTTCTGCCAATGGTTGTTTACGTATGCTTATTTAGATTATCTTGGTAACTAGTTACAGACTGATCATCTTTGAAGTTGACCAATAGTAATTATTCCGAAGTGTTAAATACACTTTTCGAAGAAACAACCATATTCGAAGAGTTATGGTCTTTAAACACACTACCATATTCGAAGTGTTATGGTCTCTAAACACACTGTAATATTCAAAATACTAACATATCCTTTCCACATTTGTTCTTCTGAATAATTGGCACACTCTTTCCTACGTTCTTGGCCGATGAATGTTTTAATGAGGTCTTATGTATATATTCGAAGCTATCAATATATATATATATATATATATATATATATATATATATATATATATATATATATATTTGTCATTAGATGTTTACGTATGTTTAATTAAATTATTTTGATAACTAGTCAAAGATTGATCATCTTTGAAGTTGACCAAGAGTAATTATTCCGAAGTGTTGAATACACTTTTCGAAGAAACAACCATATTCGAAGTGCTACGTTCTTTAAACACACTACCATATTCGAAGTGTTACGGTTTCTAAACACACTGTAGTATTCAAAGTGCTAACATATCCTTTCCATATTTGTTCTTTTTTAATAATTGGCACACTCTTTCTTACGTTGCTGTCCCATGAAGGTTTTATTGAGGTGCTATGTATATATTACAAGCTATCAATAAAAATATTTTTTGGCCAATGGTTGTTTACGTATGCTTATTTAAATTATTTTGATAACTAGTCAAAGACTGATCATCTATGAAGTTGACCAAGAGTAATTATTCCGAAGTGTTAAATAATTTTTTTGAATAAACAACCATATTCGAAGTGCTACGTTCTTTAAACACACTACCATATTCAAAGTGTTACGGTTTCTAAACACACTGTAATATTCAAAGTGCTAACATATCATTTCCACATTTGTTCTTTTTGAATAATTAGCACACTATTTCCAACGTTGTTGGCCCATAACGGTTTTATTGAGGTGCTATGTATATATTAGAAGTTATCAATAATTTTTTTTGACCAATGGTTGTTTACGTATGCTTATTTAAATTATTTTGGTAACTAGTCAAAGACTGATCATCTTCGAAGTTTCCTAAGAGTAATTATTCTGAAGTGTTGAATATATTTTCGAAAAAACAACTATATTCGAAATGCTACGTTATTTAAACGTAGTGCCATATTCGAAGTGTTACGTTCTCTAAATACACTGTAATATTCAAAGTACTAACTGATAAGGGGAGGAAAATACATGTGTTTAGCATGTAATTTAGCCCACAAATAAGGTCAAAGTCCATGTATTTAGTGGTTAAGGATTAAGATAAAGCACACATAAGAAGTGAGGGACTTGAATGATAGTCCCTTAGAACTTGTTTGAAAATAGTAAAATAGTGGGGGTAAGAAGTCCACTCTTATAATGGTAAACATGTAATTTCACCCTCTACCTCTTTTCATATATAAAGGACATTCTCTTTTGGGAAAATGGGCCAATGATTGATCAATAATTACAATACATATTCCTTTTGTCTTTTCCATTTCAAGTAATTCACTACTCACAGTCACGTCATATGAACATCCTCTAGTCTGACCCCTTCACGCGAACATCTTTGTTCCTAAGTCTCACTAAAGAATCGTTTAGCTCATCAGTGACACCGTCTGTGGGAACCGTTTGGTACCCAGAAATAATTTTCTAAAACCTTGAAAACTAATAGCAAAAAATAATTACGGAAACAGAAATGCGTGGAGAGATCGAGGCGAATCCAACCAAAGACTTAGTTGGTATCGAATTTGGAGATCATTTGATGGAGGAGCGGGTCACGAACGAGGGTAATGCTCTGTATCAGTGTGCATAGGAACTTTTAGAGGAGTCAGTTTTGGTCGCCAGACGGAAAGAGTTGTTGGAAGACATCGAAAGACTAAATGCTGAAAAGGGAAGCTATGGTGGCAAGCACGTAAAGGGTTAGATTCGAGGTCCGACAAGAAAAGGTTGAGGCCGACCATATCCAAAATGCTGTTTTACCCAAAGAGAATCGATGCCGGAAAAGCCATCGGCATTCTAAAAGATGTGTTAGATCTGAGTAAAAGTATGAGTCGTCCGAATCTAGCGAATACACTTCAGTGAGCTCCGATAATTCGTCTTCTTCGGAGACTGCCTCAAGATATAAGGTGGATCGAAGACACAAATATCCGAGGAAGCATAAGCATACTCATCGGACTAACAGGAAAATGAGTTATTCGAGGAAGAAAGATGATGCTGGTAAAAGAAAAATGCACTCCGAGGACCATGTCACTAATCGGAAGCAAACTCAGTGCGACAACTATGAACAAGATTACAGAGTCAGTAACCATTTTACTTCTCCAACCAAATAGAGATTGTACCCAACCACTAATGACGGTCCGGGGTGGAGCACATACAAGGTCGGACATAATTGGAGGTCGTCACCTCTCTCCCCGGAAATTCTTTCTCGGCACCTTCCTAAATGGTTTGATATTTCCAAGCTAGAGAAGTTCGATGGGACCCAGGACCCTGACAACCACATTAAACAGTTCAAGAACTTCATGATTAACTATGATGACGACGACAAACTGTTGTGTAGAGCTTTCTCTCAGACGTTCAAGAACGCCGCTTCTACGTGGTATAACCGACTTCCTCAAGGGTGTATAAAGAATTTTGATATGTTATGGAGAATGTTCCGACAACATTTCGTCGGGAGCAAGAAATTTCGTGTTAGCGGAGACACCATCATTTACTGTTGACAAAATATTGGAGAGATTTTGAAAGAGAATACCAAACGATTCATCCAAGTCAAGACGGACATGGAGTACTGCGAGGACAAAGTTGTGTTGGCTGCCTTCTGGATGGTTCTTCTTCCGCGGGTGATGAAAGATAATGCGGTAGAAACACAAGCAATGACGTTTGGAGCTCTGTTAGATGAGATAGAAAAAAGAATTTCAGTCGAGGAAACTAGGGCCTCAGAGATAGAGTTCATGTCTCAATTCTATCAAGATCCAAACTTTGCCAGAGCAAGTACAACAACGGTGAATGTACAGCCTCAAGCTACTCAACCAAATACAACTGTCCGACCGCGGGCTCAGACAGTTCAAGTAACGAATCAAACCCCGTAACGAGTGGATCAAAACCAACAGTACCATCAGACGGGTCCGAAAGTTCAACAGTATGTACGACCAACCTCAAATATATGGGTCCGATCAGCTCAGTACGTTGAATTAACCATTTGTGTCTCCACGATCTTTGAAAAAGCATAAGAAAACGTGCACTTCCGCAAACCATTTCCTCTTCAGACTCCGGGGGAACACAGAAAGAGCAAATACTGCCAGTTCCATGACGATATTAGGCATCACAATAAGGATTGTGTGGCTTTGAAGAAAGAGGTTCAATACTTGATAGAAAACGGAAAGGGTAGATTTGGATTTGATTAAGGAAAAAAGAGCTAGAACATTGCATATGATTCATTATCAGAATTTTATGAGGAATTGATATAATTCTAGGGTAAGAAGGAGGTTTCAAGGTTGGTGATAAATATTTAAGGAAGATATTCCTCCATACTAAGGAAAATTGCCTCAACTAGATGTCCCCGAATTGGGAGGGTCCTATATGGTTGTGGAAAAAATAAAGCTAGGTTCTTATCGCCTTTGTGACGAACAAGGGAGGATGTTTTAACATATTTGGAATATAAAACATCTAAAATAGTACTGGGTGTAACTATATTTTCTTAAATTTTTCTTTTTGAATAATTTCCACACTCTTTCTTACGTTGTTGGCCAAAGAAGGTTTTAATGAGGTGTTATGTATATATTCGAAGCTATCAATAAAAATAATTTTTTGCCAATGGTTGTTTACCTATGCTTATTTAAATTATCTTGGTAACTAGTTAAAGACTGATCATCTTTGAAGTTGACCAAGAGAAATTATTCCGAAGTGTTGAATACACTTTTCGAAGAAACAACCATATTCGAAGTGTTATGGTCTTTAAACACACTACCATATTTGAAGTGTTATGGTCTCTAAACACACTGTAATATTCAAAGTGCTAACATATCATTTCCACATTTGTTCTTCTGAATAATTGGCACACTCTTTCCTACGTTCTTGGCCCATGAAGGTTTTAATGAGGTGTTATGTAAATATTCAAAGCTATCAATAAAAATATATATATTTGTCAATGGTTGTTTACGTATGTTTATTTAAATTATTTTGATAACTAGTCAAAGACTGATCATCTTTGAAGTTGGCCACCGAAAGACCAAATGCTGAAAGGGATGCTATGGTGGCAAGCACGAAAAGGGTTAGATCCGAGGTCCGACAAGAAAAGGTCGAGACCGACCACATCCAAAATGCTGTTTTACCCAAAGAGAATCGACGACGGAAAAGCCATCGGCATTCTAAAAGATGTGTTAGATCCGTGCAAAAGTATGATCCGTCTGAATCTAGCGAATACACTTCGTGGAGCTCCGATAATTCGTCTTCTTCGAAGACTGCCTCGAGATATAAGGTGGATTGAAGACACAAATATCAGATAAAGCATAAGCATACTCATCAGACTAACAGGAAAATGAGTTATTCGAGGAAGAAAGATGCTGCTGGTAAAAGAAAAATGCACTCCGAGGACCATGTCACTAATCAGAAGCAAACTCAGTCCGACAGCTATCAACAAGATTAGAGAGTCAGTAACCATTTTACTTCTCCAACCGAAGAGAGATTGTACCTAACCACCAATGACGGTCCGGGGCGGAGCACATACAAGGTCGGACATAATTGGAGGTCGTCAACTCTCTCCCCGGAAATTCTTTCTGGGCACCTTCCTAAATGGTTTGATATTTCCAAGCTAGAGAAGTTTGATGGGACCCAGGACCCTGACAACCACATTGAACAGTTCAAGAACTTCATGATTAACTATGATGACGACGACAAGCTGCTGTGTAGAGCTTTCTCTCAGACGGTCAAGAACGCCGCTTCTACGTGGTACAACCGACTTCCTCAAGGGTTTATAAAGAATTTTGATACGTTCTGGAGCATGTTCCGACAACATTTCGTCGGGAGCAAGAAATTTCGTGCTAACAGAGACACCATAATTTACTATCGACAAAATATTGGAGAGAGTTTGAAAGAGTATACCAAGCGATTCATCCAAGTCAAGACGGACATGGAGTACTGCGAGGACAAAGTTGCGTTGGCTGCATTCCGGATGGGTCTTCTTCCGGGGGTGATGAAAGATAATCTGGTAGAAACACAAGCAATGAAGTTTGGAGCTCTGTTATATCAGATAGAAAAAAAAATTTAGTCGAGGAAACGAGGGCCTTAGAGATAGAGTCCATGTCACAATTCTATCAGGATTCGAACTTAGTCAGAGCAAGTACAAAAACGGTGAATGTCTGGCCTCAAGCTACTCAACCAACTACAACTGTCCGACCGCGGGCTCAGACAGTTCAAGAAACGAATCAAACTCCTCAACGGGTGGCTCAGAACCAACAGTACCATTAGGCGGGTCCGGAAGTTCAACAGTCTGTACGCCCAACTTCAAATAGATGGGTCCGACCAGCTCACTACGTTGAATTAACCGAGTGTGTCTCCATGATGTTTGAAAAAGCACGGGTAAACGTGCACTTTCGCAAACCGTTTCCTCTTCAGACTCTGTGGGAACACAGAAAGAACAAATACTGCCAGTTCCATGACGACATTGGGCATCACACTAAGGATTGTGTGGCTTTGAAGAAAGAGGTTCAATACTTAATAGAAAATGGAAAATTAGTTGATTTTGTAAAAACGAATACCGCAGTGGTGCCCAAACAAGAAGTCGCTCCAAGACAAGATGGTACTATGATGATTTCCAACGCGATTGAAGAAGAATTTCTAGATGCTTTTGATGTGGCAACAGAGTATCTTGATCCGAAGCCGGGAAGGAATACCGTAAACATGGTCCAGGAAATAATCCCTTGAGGAAAGGTCAGTGACTTATGTTCATTTTATTAGTCACTAACCATTTTTGGGGGAGATACAGTGCCAGGAATATCAAACTACTCAAGGAAAAGGCATATCGTTAGTCTGGCAACACAGTTGGAGGCGGGTGCCTCGTCGCACCTTTATCGGAACCCATCACTAATGATTTCCTTCGAAGACGACGATATGAAGGAAGTTGTTGTTCCGCATGAAGACCCCATGGTAATCAGAGCGGAGATAGCCGGAAAAGAGATAAGAAAGATTCTGGTTGACACGAGAAGTTCCGCCAATATTATGTTCATGACAACCTACAATAAGATAACCAATCCTCCAACTATCCAATGATCCGATAGGACGATAGTAGGATTTACCGGTGCGACCGCGGACGTCGTCGGAGAATTCGAATGAATGGTGGAGCTAGGCAGGGGATCATTCAAGAAAATAGTGACAGTACTGTTCATTGTAGTAGATGCACCCAAATCATACAACGCCATCTTCGGAAGGTCATGGTTGTCTAAGATGCATGCTGTACCATCCACGGTCTACCAGTGCTTGAAGTACGTAGTGGGAAGTAACATCGGAACTGTGAGAACAAGTCAGAAAATGGCTAGAGAATGCTACAAGGCAGCATTGGCCCCTAAGCAGCTGAAGGGGGTCAGATTCAGAAAAAAAATAGCATTCAGAGGGGCCTCATTCGGATTCTGATCCTGTTGATGGTCCGAGGGAGTCCCCTAGCTTCATGGTCCCTGATGAAGGTTTTGAGGATTATATGTTTGTCCCTAGAAAGAGTCTCAAGATAGGAACGAGATTATCGCCCGAGGTGAACGCTTAATCAGATTTCTTTCGACCAAATTACATATGTTTGCGTGGTGTACAGAGGACGTTACAAGAGTAACAGAAGAAGTCATCTATCACAGATTAGCTATTCGGAACAGCGTACGACTGATCATTCACAAGCGAAGATCTTTTTCACAATAAAAAACTGAAACGATAATGGCAGCAAGTAGACCGTCTAACGAAAGTAGACCACATCCGTGAATCACAATATCCGTTATGGACCGCCAACCTGGTCTTAGTAAAAAAGAAGAACGGCAAATGGCGGATATGTGTAGACTTCACTGATCTGAATAAGACCTGCCCTAAAGATCCTTTCCCGGTCCCAAGAATAGATCAACTTGTGGATTCGACCTCCGGAATTCGTTTACTTTCCTTTATGGACGCGTATGCTGGATACAATCAAATCCGGATGGACCCGAGGGATAAGGAGAGCACGAATTTCATAACTGGAAGAGGTCTACATTGCTACCGAGTCATGCCATTTGGACTAAAAACTGCGGGGGCAACATACCAACGGCTAGTGAACAAGGCTTTCGAAAGTCAGATTGGCAGAAACGTGGAAGTTTATATTGACAACATGTTAGTCAAAAGATGAAGAGATGAATATCATTTGGATGACCTAGAAGAAACCTTTGCTAATCTGTCTAAAATAAATCTCAAGTTAAACCCGGAAAAGTGCACAATTGGGGTAAGATCTGGAAAGTTCTTAGGTTACATAGTCAGTGAGCAGGGCATCGAAGCAGATCATCTGCAGTTAAACGCCTTATGTACTATGGATTCGCCTAGAACCATCAAGGAGGTGCAAATTTTAACTGGAAGGTTGGCTACCTTAAACAGAGTCATATCTAGGTCGTCAGACAAGTGTTCTCCTTTCTTCCAAGTATTAAGGAAAGCGAACCGGCTCAACTGGACTCAAGAATGTTCTAATGCTTTCAATCAAATCAAACAATATCTTTCATCTCCGGAGATACTGACAAAGCCGAATCCGGGGGAGAAGTTGTTCCTATACTTAGCAGTGTCTGACTATGCCGTCAACTCAGTTTTAGTCCGAGAAGAAGCAAGCCTTCCAATATCAGTTTATTATGTAAGCAAAATCCTCTTAAATGCAGAAAAAAATACCTTAAGTTGGAAAAGTTAGCCCTCGCTCTAGTAACATCGGCTCGAAAAATGAGGCCATACTTCCAAGCTCACACTATGGTGGTACGAACATCTTTTCCTTTGAAAAATATGTTACAAAGACTCGATGTATCTCGAAGGATGACTAAGTGGTCGGTAGAACTAGGGATATCGATATCGAGTTTGAGCCACGAACAACGATCAAAACGCAAGCGCTAGCTGATTTTTTAGTGGAATTTCATTCCAACACAGACACTATGGACATGGAAGAAGAAAAATCCAACTCTGAGTGGCAAGTCCGAACCGATGGGGGTTCTAGCTCATCCGGATGTGGAGCAGGTGTGCAATTAACGTCCCCGGATGGCATCCCAATGTATCAAGCAATTCTACTCGGTTTCCAAGCATCAAACAATGAGGTAGAGTATGAAGCAGCCCTGGCTACATTGCGACTTGCAAAGATTTGTGGGGCTAAACGAGTTAAGTTGATCACTGATTCTCAACTCCTAATGAACCATCCCCTCAGACGTTCGGAGGCAAGAAAAGATCATCTGGTGAAGAATCTGGGAATTTTGAAAGCCCTGGCTTTGGAGTTCGAAGACGTCCGATTTGAACACGTTCATAGGACAGGAAACTCAGTGGCTGATTCATTGGCCAAGGCATCTTACTCAGAGGAGTATCCGTGGATAGTGACTCAAGAAAATCCGTCTCTAACCAAGAGATCTGAAGCAAGGGAAGGTAGCATCAAAGTATTCCAGGTATCCACAACTTTAACAAAAGACTGGAGAAGCGAAATACAAGATTTTTTAGTCCATGACATGCTGCCCATTGACAAAGTCAGAGCCAGGAGAATACACTTCAAGCCTACGGATACATCATCCTCGGAGATGTGCTGTATAAACGATCTTTTAGCCGTCCCTTACTTCGCTGTTTAGGGAAGGATGAATCACAGCTGGTACTTTCCGAACTACACGATGGGGAAGGCTCTGCCCATTGTGGATACAAGACACTGATACGAAGAGTTTTTCTGGCAGGATACTATTGGCCTACCCTCTCGGCGGACGATAAAGAGCTAGTACAGAAATGTGACACCTGTCAACGATTTGCTAATTCGATCCACCCACCTTGGGTACCTCTAGAGTCAATCTCAGAATCTCTATCTTTCGACCGACGGGGAATAGATCTGGTCGGACCACTTCCTATGGCTTCAGGGGGACGTCAAACAATTATCGTTGTTGTGGACTATTCTTCCAAGTCGGTGGAAGCAGAACCATTAGCAGAAACGAGGTCAAAAGATGTAATCAAATTTATCATCTCTAACAATGTTTTTCGACACCGTTCCACCCCCAAGCGAACCGCCAGGTCGAAGTAACCAATCGAACGATCTTGGACGGTCTAAGAAATAATTTTGAGGGCAAAATGGGGAAGTCACCCTTCGCGGTTTTGTACGGAATGGACGCAGTGGTGCCATCGGAAACAATGTTCCCATCTTTCCGATTGAGTGAATATTCTAAGGAGGAAATGACAAAGAAAAACGCATATAGCTCGATGTGATAGAAGAAAAGAGAAGAAAGGCACAACTGAATTCCTTACACTATCACACGTTGATGAGAAGCCGTTATTCGTCGAAGGTCAGAAGAAGAGAATTTGAGGTGGGGGACAAGGTCCTAAGAAAAGTCTTCCTGCACACAAAATACAAGAGACTCGGAAAACTCACCCCAAACTGGGAAGGTCCATACACAATCACAAGGAAGTTCAAACCGGGGACATACAAAATGAAAGATAAAGAAGGAAGAGATCTTCCCCATCTGTGGAATATTGAGCATCTAAAGGCTTATCTAGTTTGATTAAGTGATGTGTACATTTTCTTTAACAGTTTATGTAAGTTTCGGTGGCATACTCTTTCCTACCCTGGTGGCACAGGAAGTATTAATGAGGTGCCTAAATAGCCGGCTTATATATCAAATCTTATTGCCTTCTTTAAAAACATGACTAAGTTCATCTTCTTTGAACTCAAAACACACTTCAAAGAAGTTTGGACTAGAAAGTTCATCTTTTTGGACTCAAAATCTACTCCAAAGAAGTTTGGACGAGAAAGTTCATATTTTTGAACTCAAAATATGTTCCAAAGAAGTTCGGACAAGAAAGTTCATCTGCTTGAACTCAAAACACATCTAAAACATGTTTACCTCAATATTGAATCAAAGTAAGAAAAATATGAAGTGAGAAAATTGAGCGAAACATCACACTAAAAACATACCACTGAAAATCCAAATAAGAAGGAAAATATTACATTAAACGTTTTTTGCTACAGGAATCACAAAACAAAAGGTTAACAAAGCAAGAACTATCCAATACGAACTAGTCGGAGGCCAAATTTCCTTAACTACCAGCAAGAGAATCCGAGTCCTACGAGGAGCTCTCCGAGTCCTCACTGGATTCAAGATCTTCCACGGATACTCCATGGGGACGATGTTGTTCGATGACTCGAGTCCAGAGAATACCAAGGTGCAAGTCTGGGAATTTCTCATGCATCTCTATTACCATTGTTAATGTCAACTTAGCATCTCTCTCCTCAAGACGAACAACAATCTTAGCAGCATACTCATCAAGAATTTCTTTCTTCTTAGCTTCGAAGCTTGTCTTCAAACTCCCATGTGCTGCTGATAGTTTCTCAAGGTCTTGAACAACATTTTTGAAGTATACCTTGATTTTGCAATAGCCTTCAAGAAGACCATCAGCTGTAGTATCGCGTTCGGCATCCTTAAGGATAAACTTCTCTCTTTCATCATCAAATTTGGTTTTCTCCTCAGAAAGTTCAGCCTCAAGGGAAGTAATGGTAGTCAAAAGCTCCTCGGAAGTCTTTTTCTCCTTAGCCAATTCATCGGTCAGCTCTTTGACCCTCAAATTTAGCTCTTCAGACTCGGAAGAAAGAGACTGTACCTTGGCGGTAACTTCCGATGTCTTGGCTAATTCATCCTTTAGTTCCTTCACCTCCTTTTTCTGATCGTCGGACTCAGTGACTAAGCCTTCTACTCTAGAAGATATCACAGTCTGTTCAGCTATCTGAGCGGTCAAATCTTTCCCCTTATCCTTCAACTCAGAGTAGAGCAGCAGCAGTAGTTATTTAACTCGTTCGCCACGAAATCGTTACCATAAACGTCGAAATAAGGAGATTCCGGAGAGAGATATTCGTCTGCATCAGAACAACCTTCTTGACCTTCCCCTCGAGTGTAAACAAATTCCCCACCAGAATCCGAATCAACAATAACAAATTTTCGGGATAGTGGCAGACTCGGAAGATTGGTGTTGTCGCTCTCCCCCCCCCCCCCCGTTTTCAATAATCTTTTTCTTTTTCTACTCAGCAGTAAACTTACATGGCCTTGTGGAACCTGCCCGACCTTGAGGCCTAACCTCAACCCGGTAGTCAGCATCACTCGATAGGTTTTCAGGCTGAGAGGATGGAGAAAATTCCTGAGGATCGAGGGGGGCTAGCTGTTGATGATCCGATGACATCGTAACCGGATACAAGCTTATGTGGGTATCATCATGATCACAGAGAGCCCCCGAAGGAGGACTGGCCTGCACCCTCTCTTGAGAATCACCCTGAGCATCAGGAGCTTCGTCATCGGACCTAACATCATCCTCAGTGTTTTCTTCTTCAACTTCCTCGGGTTTGTCTGCGTCCTGATGACTCGGAGCTCGGGCCCGGGTAGGGAGGTAGACTTCATTATCCAAACGTTCTAAACGTGCAATGACATAATCGCTCGGAGGAGCTTCCATAAGATCCGAGGGAGTCTTCTTTTCATTAAGATCATATCGCCATAGATTACTCTTAGTGAAATTCATTGGCATAAAGCTTTGGTGGAATTTATGTTCCCAGTTCTCACCAGCCCAGAGGCTCAGCTTCTCAAAGATAACTTTACCGGATTTAGCATGACGCTTAAAAGATTTGGTGATTCCCTTCATACCTGAAAAGACAAACAGTCAGAATTTACCAAAGGTGGTGGGTTAGAAAAAACTTAGGTGAAAGTACTTATCTTGTCCAGTCCACTCCAAGGTAAGCCGATGAGGAAGGTCCTCAGAGTCTTCGAACCCGGTCTCCCATAGCCCGGAAATAAACAGGAATTGTTGTTTCCATTTTTATCAAGCTCTAGAAAATCCTTTATCACCTTAAGTTTCCTAGCAAAACCAAGTGAATAAAAGGGAAAGTGAGAGTTCTTAGCCACTCCGGAAACAACGATAAGTTATTCCATGGTGAAAGCGTTCCCCGAGAGCTGTGACACCATAATGCAAGCCATTAGGGTGTACCACATGTTGGCCACATCCTGAGAAGGACAAAGCTTGACTAAATGGAAATAATCAGCAAGAAGAGGGTTGAGGGGTAATCGGAGACCCCAGTTCATTAACTCCGTATAAAGCACCAACTCGTTGGAACGGACCGATAAAGGCGTCTCTCCAACAATGGGGAATCAGATGGTGATATTGGTGGGGATACCCCATCGGTCCCTTAGCTTAATCTCCTTGGTCGGGTGGAAATACTTGTACTTCACCCTTTACAGAGCTAAGAGATGTTTGGATTCGAGGTCGCGAAGATGATCGCTCAGGATATCTTCAACATTCGAGGGTCGGCCCGTCATACGTTTCTTTTTCTTTTTCTTATTACTCTTTAACAGGGAAGTTTCACCTGGATGAAGGGAAGGATCAGCTATACGTTCCGAGGGAGGGGTGTCGGTAAGAACGACTCGAAGAGGTTCTGCCTCAATCACTGCAACATCACGATCCACCCGAGTCCCTCTAGGAAAGATTTTTCTTGGGCTTATGGAATGGAAGTAAGGGACTATTCCACCCGAGTCCCTCTAGGAAAGTTTTTTCGAGGACTGACATCCGGTTTCATTTGAGGAGAGCCTTGGGGGTTCGTAGAGGGAGTCGATACCGAGGAAGGAATACTCATTCGAACCGATTGAACCGCTGGATCCGGCGACCTCTTTCGTTTGGACCGATCTCGATGTTCTTTAATCGGTGGTCTTTCTTTATCTTCACCCATTATGACGAAGGTGGAACACCGGGAAGGAATAGTCGAGGGAGTTAGAGAAGCAGAAAGATCAACCCCACCATTTGAAGGGTGTGTTTGACTAGGGGAGGATGCAGCAAACCGGATAGAACGTTCACGGATCGGAGCCCAGTTGTCTCGAAATTTAGACTCCCAAATATGTGCAAGGGAGAGATATTCTCTCCCACCAGAAGATCTACCAGCACCGATCTGATTAGAGATGTTAAACTACCTCCAAAGCTTGTACTTTCCAAGATTAAAAAACTCTTCAAGCATGAAAATGCAGACTTAAATTTTTTGTTTGACACAACTTCTCTCTCTAGAGCTAAGTCTATTTAGAGGAAATCATAAACTTTTGCTCAGGGATAAAGTGGAGTTTATGTAGGAAAATGGAACAGAAGGTGAACAGTTAAAAAGTAACGGTATCGTGACACGTGTCCATGACAGCTGCGCCGCCTAAAAAACTTTCGACTCGATTACAGCAAAACCAAGCACGCATGCCTGACATTAAATGATTATTTAGGTGAAATCATCCTGATCAAGGGGTGATGTTAGCAAGTTAGGATCCGATACGAGTCAGCAGCCCACCAGGGAAGATGAGATCCGACCACGATGAAATTCAAGCCCAACAAAGTTTGCTCAAATAGCAAAGTGCCCAAGCAGGGCAGCGTATGATCCGATCCGAACGAGGTCAAGTATCAATTCAAGTCCACGTCCAGACAACTACACGTTGACTTGGGGGGCTACTGATAAGGGGAGGAAAATACAGGTGTTTAGCATGTAATTTAGCCCACAAATAAGGTCAAAGTCCATGTATTTAGTGGTTAAGGATTAAGGTAAAGCATACAGAAGAAGTGAGGGACTTAAATGATAGTCCTTTAGAACTTGTTTGTAAATAGTAAAATAGAAGGGTAAGAAGTCCACTCTTATAAGGGTAAACATGTAATTTCACCCTCTACCTTTTTTCCTATATAAAAGACATTCCCTTTTGGGAAAATGAGCCAATGATTGATCAATAATTATAACAAATATTCCTTTTGTCTTTTCCACTTCTAGTAATTCATTATTCACAGTCACGTCATACGAATATTCTCTAGTCCGACCCCTTCATGCGAACATCTTTGTTCCTAAGTCTCACTAAAGAATCGTTGAGCTCATCAGTAACATATCCTTTCCACATTTGTTCTTTTTGAATAATTGACATACACTTTCTAGCGTTGTTGGCCCATGACGGTTTTATTGAGGTGGTATGTATATATTTGAAGTTATCAATAATTTTTTTTGGCCAATGGTTATTTACGTATGCTTATTTAAATTATTTTGGTAACTAGTCTAAAGACTGATCATCTTTGAAGTTTCGTAAGAGTAATTATTCCGAAGTGTTGAATACATTTTTGAAAAAACAACTATTTTTATCATCACTGTTTTTTAATAAAAATTGAAGATCAACGGATTTTTTATTCTCTGTAGCTAAATCTTCAGACTGCTTAGATTTGAGTTGTTCTATCTTATTTTGGTGAGAAATATTGAGCTCTTCTGTTTCCTTTCGGTACACAGCTCTGGCCAGTTGAAATCCGTGGAATTTCTTTTCCACAAGGTTTCCTCGGAAAGAACATGACAAGACCTTTTACCGGGCTTTTAGAGTTGGTCTTGAAGTTCTTTAACAAATGGATCTTCATCTCGAACGAGCTCTTGAGATGGATCCAATTTGATGAATCTATCAGGATTAAGGTTATCATCACCTCGATCATTGTCTCCAGCAGTCTCTCCTTCTTCAACACCTGCTTAATTTTCTTTTTACTGATTTTCCACAATAATAATTTCATCAACATCGAAAGGCACCTTTTGAGCGGTTTGTGCTTCTTTCTTTTTTACTCTCTTTTGACGAGTTGTTTTAGTTGTGCTCCTATTTTTCTTCAAGGGATCTGTATTCTTCCTTTTTGGAGAAGGATCAACTTTTTATCCTTGTTTAATAGTGGGGAGGTTCTTTTATATTGTTTTTCTTTTTGATTTTGGCGACGTCAGAGATTCTAAAGGGCTAGGACCAGATGTATTAGCTGCCTATATATAATGGTCGGGCTGAACTAAGAAAGGATTTTGATTTTTGAGATAAACTACTTTCACTTATGAACTTTCTCTCTCTAGAAACCACTTCTCTCTATATCTTTCTACTTCTCTCCACTTTCCCCCACTTTACATTACGAACCAGATAAAATCCTTATCAGTGGTGATGGGTGATGAACCAAGAACAAAGCACAATTAGTTATAATATGATCGGATTTATTTCTGAAGGACCAATTCCTAATGGTTCCAGGCTATTGTATAGGTTGAATCCTAGATAAAAGAATGCTTCGATAATATTTATGGCCCTGGTAGTCGGTCACAATATTAATGCCTAGTAGGTAGTGAGATGTAGTAATAGATCTTGAAAAATTTAATTAATATATTTATGAACCGATAATAATTTGGACCGACATGCTAAATAAACATATTTGGTCATTGTCTTAATGAAGTCCAAATTAAAAATAATTGATTATTTAGTTAACTAAATTGGACCTGTGGGTGTAAAGGTATTTTAGGCCCAAGTGTGGTAACCATGTTGAATTTCATACTATAAATTGAACAGTGGATGGGGTTCGGGTGAAATACTATGTTTGCTATACGGGTTGGTGCCTTCGTAGTCCAAGGTTTGTCTAATGATAGGTTGTCTTTTAGAATCTGGCAACCGTGCAGCTCTCCTAGCTGTTTTCTTTTCTTCAGCTTTATTTGAGATACACAACCAAACGTTCAAAATGATGGCGGCATTGAACATAAAAGTTTAAAAGGTATCACTGGAGAATAATTTTATGGTGTTTATTATAATAAACAGAGAGAATTATGGTGTCAGATAGTAGATCTTCTCTCTATAGAAATGATGAAGTTAAAGACAGAAATAAAAGGGGAATTATTTATAGAGAATTGTATAAAAGCCCAATAACTTTCTCACAATGCCAACAAATATAAGCCCCAGGAAGTTAAAGAGTCTTCGACAACTAATTGTTTCTATCGAGCTGGAATCATCTTCGAACATCATCATACTTCACCCCATAGAAAATATGTTGTGGACCTTACATGTCCATGACACATGTACAATAGTATATAATCCATACAAGAATTTCCGACCGAATCCACAAGAGACTTCAAGATTAGCCCTCCAAGACCTATTCATTTCGACCAAATCTATTATGAAATTTTAAGTATTTCAGGTTAAATGCAAAGTTATGTCGGGAAAAAATCCGAAAATATGTCACACATTACCCCTCTCAAAGAATCTTCACGAGGACTAAGGGGGCTATTGATAAGGACCAAATTATCTGAATCGAAAATTGAACAAATGTGTCATTGAACCAAATTTTATTTAACATTATAATGTAATAAAATGTAATAATTATAGGTATTTTACATAATAAGAGCTTTGGATATACATAGACTTCTAACATGAACACCTAAAATTGGTATTTTACAAATAGTTCTCTCTGTTTCTACAATATGTTTTTATACTGCATAACTTCTGTCTTTTTTTGTTTTTTAGCAATAACATGTGCCAAAAAGTTCTGCTGATTTTCAGTATAGAGTTTTGTCGGATAATTTGTTAGGATTTTTAATAAGAATCGTACATATGAATCTGTTTGGAAAGACATGTTATTTGAATAGTTTTTTGTGGTTCTCATCGTTAACATCGGTCCATTTTATTCCCTTACTGTTTTGAGTGTTGTATAATTTCGAGCAGACCTGCTCATATGCTATTCTTTCACTTTTCTTTTGGTATCATTTTCCATCATTTTTATATTTTATGTTATTTTTTACCTCATGTTTTGTCACGTGTAGAAAGAATATGTCCACCATTCAATAATACTTATTGTTTATTTTCTGAAGAAGCAATCTCAATGCCTTTCTATATTGTAAGTTGTCTTCAAGATTTTTTACATTCGAGATTAGTATTATAGCTTTCAATTTTACTATGTGTCTTATACTATTTTTGTTTGATTAATCGATTACTTTTGGAATGTTATTTGAATATTGTTATTATTTGTGTCTTTACTTATCAATGAAAGAGGGTTCTTGTTATATTGCAAGTATTATAAAAAATTTAAGCAATTCTCATAGACTAAACATGACGAAAAGATTTATTAGTGTACTTTTGGTGTTAGTTTTAGATTTCAGTGTCTGAAAATTCATGAATAACTGAAATGCATATATCAAATTGAATATCTATATTGCTAGCAGGTTGTAAACAACCGTCAAGTTGAAAATTAAGGAACAAAGGAACATATGTATCAAGTTGAAGCCATCAAGTTATAACTATAAGAAAGTTTTAGGAAATGTAGTTGCATATTCTATATGAAATTCGAAACTCGAAAGTTTTGGTTGATTGTCATTTATTCTCTAATAATATTTTGTATTGAAGAATCGTATTTAGCAAATTATATTATATTTTTAATTTTGGAATCATGAAATGTAACTGGGTAGCTATGCAGGCATATCTACCATATCTTTTAATCCATACTGATATTTAATAACGGGCATATAACAGAAGTTCAATACTGTTAGTGACTGCAACAATCTGTTATCATGCAACATAAGTGCAACAAATGCTGCAACGACGAACACCCTAACAGAATTAACCATTTTGATAAATTGTTGTCACCCAATTGTAACGAATCTTGCAATGACTTGACCCGGTTTCACCAGGGTCAAATTTTGCAACAACGCTCGTTGCAAAACTATGGCAAAATAGTTCTTCTGGAAACTGAGTTTGGTTAATGACCCCGCTTAACACAACCGGTGCTTCGGATCTCCAAATCGTTGCAAAACACTTTTTACAACGGTATTGAAATGATTTTTGTCGTTCTCAGACTATTGTAAAGGCCAGTTTATTCAGTAGTATTTTTTTTTTGTTAGTGAAACATCCAAAGCTTCAATTTGTTTTAATACATTATCTCATAAAATTATGACAAATTAAGATGGTGTCTTTCATGAGGAAACCACTTAGGATTGGAATGTGAATGAAACTACTAAAGTTATTATCACTATGAGATAACTACAATAGTTATAGATACATACATTACACATACAACACAATAGTTATAGATAAATAAAGCATCTAACATGCACACCTAAAATTGGTACTTTACAAAAAGTTCTCTCTGTTTCTATAATATGTTTTTCTACTCCATAACTTCTGCCTTTGTTGTTTTTTAGCAATAATGGCTGCCAAAATTGCTGCTATTTTCAGTACAGAGTTTTGCGAGATAATTTTTTAGGATTTTTAGTAGGATTCGTGTATATGTTTCTATTAGGAAAGACATGTTATATGAATACTTTTTGCGGTTTTTGGTCTAAGGATAATTACATGTATCATTGTTTCTCATAATCAACATCCATCCGCTTTCTTCCCTTACTGTTTCGAGTGTTGTATAATTTCGAGCAGACTTGCCCATATGTTATTCTTTCACTTTTCTTTTGGTATCATTTTCCATCATTTTTATATTTTATGTGATTTTTTTTCTTGACCTCATGTTTTGTCACATGCAGAAAGAAGATGTCCACCATTTAATAATACTTGTTGTTTATTGTTTAAATATGCAATCTCAATGTCTTTCTATACTGTAAGTTGTCCTTTTTTGTATTCTAGATTAGTATTATGGATTTCAGTTTTAATATATTTTGTTTGCTATTTTTATTTTGTTAATCAATTATTTTTGGAATGTCATTTGCATATTTCTATTATCTAGAATCTTTACTTATCAATAAAAGGAGGTGCTTGTTATATTGCAAATATTATGAAACTTTTACGAAATTCTCATAGATTAAACATGACGAAAAGATTCATTAATGTGTTTTTGGTATTTTTTTTAGATTTGAGTGTTTGAAAATTCATGAATAAGTGCAATGCATATATCAAACCGAATGTTTGTATTGCTAGCAGGTTGTAAACAACCACCGAGTTGAAGATTAAGGAACAAAGGATGTATCAAGTTGAAGCCATCAAGTTAGCTATATTATAGTGTTAGGAAATATAACTGTGTATGTTGTATGAAATTTCGAAACTGAAAAGGTTTGG
The DNA here is from genome assembly GCA_036936605.1 of Limnanthes douglasii subsp. nivea. NCBI lineage: Eukaryota > Viridiplantae > Streptophyta > Magnoliopsida > Brassicales > Limnanthaceae > Limnanthes > Limnanthes douglasii. The sequence continues at coordinate 361,300,391 of JAUPFV010000002.1, forward strand.
TTGAATGTCATTTATTTTCTAATCATATATTGTAATGATGAATCATGTTTAGAAGATTATATTATATTTTTTATTTTCGAATCATGAAATGTAGCACGGCTGCATAGCTACCTTATTTTTTAATGCATACTAGAATTTAATATATGTCATAAAACGGAAGTGCAACAATGTTACTGACTGCAACAATCTGTTATCATGCAACATAAGTGCAACGAATCCGGCAAAGGCGGACACACTAACATAATTAACCATTTTGATAAATTACTGCCACGCAATCGCAACAAATCTTGCAATGACTTGACGGGTTTCACCCGGGTCAAATTTTACAACGAAGCTCGTTGCAAAATGGTGAAAAAAGAGTTCTGGTAGCAACTGAGTTTGGTTAATGACCGCACTTAACACAATCGGTTCTTCGGATCTCCAAGCCGTTGCAGAATACTTTTTACAACGGTATCAAAACATTTTTTGTCTTTCTCAGACCATTGTAAAAGCTAGTTTATTTGGAACGTGCCCACGTACGGCATTAAAAAAAGACTTTGCAGATGGTTAATTCTTATTTTTAAATCGATATCTGCAAATTTTAAAAAAAAACCATTAATGTTTAAACGTCTGATTTCATATTTATCATTTTATTGAAAAATATAATTGGTAGTACATTGAACCAAATCTTTAAGATTTATTATATAAATGTGTAAAGCTTACTTACAAATATTTACTTACAAATATTTAAGACAAATGCTATAATATTTTTTACGATTGCATCACTCACTTCACATACATAAATAAAATATGTATAAAATACAAAAGTTATGAGTTTTAGTTGTTGATTTTAGATCAAAAAAAACACCAACACTGAAACATATTTAGAGGAGCGAAGACGTGGAACCCAATCAATAACACAAATCCAACCAAAAACTTCAACTTTCAGCTTACGAATATTTATTTCTCTATTAAGCCGATCTATACAGCTATCATTGAAATGTATGTGACAACAAAGATACAAATGAACACGAAATTGTGCTGAGTAAAACCTTCACATCCAACATCTGCAACAAAAAAAACGTATATTGAACTATTGAACAACTTATATATATATATATATATATATAAACTCGATAAGACATCCAATAGAGTTTATAGTAACAAGAAGTGTAGCATCGGATTTAATGAAGGCCTAATAGAGCCAAAGCATTGAGGATAACAATGTTAGTGGATCAGTAAGGATGAGAAATTTTCTGTCGATTTCATACGGTAAATAGGCCGAGGGAGAAGTTAAATAACATATTTTGTAAGTATCATAATGACATCGGACATGATACCGTAGACTGTATTGCTTCAAAAAAGGAGACACAAATATTAATTGAGAAAGGGAAGAACAATGCATCGAAGGCTCCTGTTGCATCGACTTCACAAGCAGCGAATCCACATATGCAGGTATAGAATTTAATGATTTTAGATTCTAAGATTGACGATTTTGATATTGCATCGAAATATTTAGATATAAGCATACATTTGTTGATTTTGATAGTAGTGGATTAGCCCGTAAAATAAGGCAGAGTTGGAAGTCTATGTGAATATTTTGAGTCTTTGGCGATTTTCGGAGGATACACTATGTCAGACAATACCGACAGTTCTAGAAAAATACATGTAGTAAGCTTAGCTACTTAGATAAAAAGGGGGATACACTATGTCTACTTAGGTAGAATGCGTAATCCTCCTTGGATTTTCCAATCAGAGCGTAAAATTATTGGTTTCACAGGAGTAACAACACAAGTAATTGAGGAATTCTAGGGAGAGGTGAGTTTGGGAAAGGGACCTTTCTGAAAGAAGGTTCAGGTGTTGTTCATGATGGTGGATTTTCCAACAAGCTACAATTCCATTTTCAAAAGATCCTAGCTATCAAGGATGTATGAATTTGTGTCAATAGTCCACCAATTCTTGAAGTATGTCATCGGAGATCATGTGGGGGTTATCTGAAGTGACCAGAAGGTTATTAGAGATCTTTATGACACAACTCTTTGAATTTGATGGTCAAGCAGTGGTGATAAAATGGCAAAATAGAAATCGGAGGGTTGATCTCAGATCTTGAGGAGGGGGTTGACAATCCATGGTAAACCTGGTGTTCTTTAACAGTAAGTGAAAATATAGAGGAATATGCTTTTCTTGATGGAAAAGTACTTCGAATAGGAACCTTACTAACCCCAATATTACATCAACAAATATTGCAATTTTCATTTCACAATTTGGATGTTTTCGCTTGGAAAACAAAAGATGTGGTAGGAGTAACGGTCGAAGTGATATGTCATAGCCTAACAATTAATCTCAAGGTTAAACCTGTTATACAGAAAACATGCTTTTTCTTTTGAGAAAGCAAATGTTATCATTGCTAAGGTGTGTCATTTATCAAGGGTCGGATATATAAGTGAGTCATAATATCCCTTATGGACAACAAACCTAGTGGTGGTTAAGATAAAGAATGGTAAATGAAGAATGTACGTCGATTTCACAGATCTGAATCGAGCTTGTCCTAAAGATTCATTTCTCGTTCGTCGAATAGACCAATTGATTGATTCCACCTCGAGAAATAACTTTTTGTCTTGTATGGATGCCTTTGTAAGGTATAATCAAATTCAAATAGATCCAAATTTTCAAGAGAGTACCACATTTATCACAAATCGAGGCTTGCATTGTTATAGGGTTATGCCCTTTGGGCTAATGAATGCTGGAGCAACATATCTGAGATTAATGAATAAAGCCTTCACTTTTCAAATCGGAAGAAATATGAATGTATATATTGATGGCATGTTGGTTAAGAGCTTAGCTGATGATGCCCACTTTGGGAAAATTTAGAGGAGATGTTTTTTAATGTGAGGGCTATTAGACTAAAGTTAAATTTTGAGAAAAGGGAATAAAAGCTGACCCAGAACAACTAAAAGCTTTGGTATTAATTACATCATCTCGAACTATCAAAGAAGTGCAAATTTTAACAGGAATTTTAGTTGATTTTAATAGATTTATTTCTAAATTTTTTATAAATGTTTCCCTTTCTTTCAGGTGTTACGAAGACCAAAATAATTTGAGTGACGTTGGATTGTGAGGCAACATTTTCAAACATTAATGAATTATTGTCATCACCAGAAATACTATCCAAGCCTCAAATTGGAGAACAACTCTCTTTGTATATTGCAATGTCGGAATTTGTGGTAACTGTTGTGTTGATAAGTGAAGATTCTGGAATTTCTAAGCCGGTGTACTATGTCAGTAAGAGTCTGGTAGCAGCAGAAAAAAGGTACTTGTGGCTAAAAAAGTTGGCTCTGGCTTTAGTACTGGATGCTAGAAAGATGCGCCCTTATTTTCAAGCTCACACTATTGAGGTTCGAACTTCATTCATATTGAAAAATGTTTTACAATGGGTCGATATTTCTAGGAGGATGACCAAATGGTCAGTTGAGTTGGGAGATTTTGATATCAACTTCTCACTTTAGGCGAGTATCAAGGCCCAAGACTTAGCATATTTTCTTGTTGAGTTCCATTCAAGCAGATCAGATGAAGAAATTAACAAGGAGGTTTTGCCAAGTGGTTCAATGTGGATAGTTCAAACTGATGGGGGTCTAGCATTTTAGGATGTAGTGCTGGAGTTCAACTGATTACTCCATCTCTAGAAACAATGCTTTAATATATTAAATTTGTATTTCATGCAATGAACAATGAAGGTGAATATGAAGCTGGCTTGGCTGGTTTAAGGCTTGCAAAAAATTGTGGATAAACTTCAGTTCGTTTAGAAACATATTCCTAATTAGTAGCAAATCAATTCGATGATGTTTGCGAAGCTAAAATGACCATTTAATTCTATATATTCGAGAGCTTCATAATCTGACTCTTCTGTTTAACCACATTATTGTAGAGCATATTAGCCGAGGAGACAGTATAGTTTCTGATTCCTTGGGAATTATGGCTTACAAACAAGAATATATTTGGATTTTATTACAGGATATCCCTTTTATTCTAACCCGCTCAGAACAATATAAATATGTAAAAGAAGTTTTTGTTAGACCAGATGTAATTCGAAGTGACTGGAAAACTGATACTTTTCATTTCTTTTTATGAGGAACGGTGCCTTAAAAAATGCAGTTGGCTAAGAATTTGAAATGTAAAGCATATGGCTATATTGTGTTAGAAGAGGTTTTATATCAAAAGGCATTGAGTAGGCCATTACTGAGTTGCTTGAACAAACATGAGTCACGTGAAATTCTGTCAGAGTTATATGATGGAGAGGGTTCAACATATTGTGGGTTTAAATCATTGATGCGTCGAGTTTTGTTGGCAGGGTATTATTTAGTTCGAAGCTGTGATAATTGCCAACGATTCGCCAGTTCTATTCATAAAATTGTTGTTCCACTAATGTCAATTACTGTAGCCATCCCATTTGACAGATGGGGAATAGATTTAGTAGGACCATTGCCAATGGCTACTAGAGGACGCGAGATGATTATTGTGGTAGTGGACTATTTTACAAAACGGGGAGAGGCTGAACCATTGTCTAGACCAAAATCCAAGGATGTAATCAAGGTAATTGTAAACAATATTTGTTGTCGCTTTGGATTACCTCAAAAAATTACCACCGGTAATGGTGTCCTCAATTTAATAATAGAGAAATTACTTCTTTTTGTGCTTCGAGGGGAATAACGCATTATTTTTCTACACCTTTTCATTCCCAAACAAATCGTCAGGTACAACTGACGAACAGATGTATTTTAGAAGGTATAAAGAAGAATTTGACAGGGGTTGCATGGAAATGACCAAATTATTTGCAAGAGGTTTTATAGGCTTATCGAACAATTTCTAGAGACGCTACTTTAGAAACTCGTTTTGGCTTAGCATACGGGATGGATGTTGTTAGTCCTGCAGAATCTACATTACCTTATTATAAAGTGGCTTAGTATTACAAGGACCTGAATGACGAAGCTAAAAGGGTAGATTTGGATTTGATTGAGGAAAAAAGAGCTAGAACATTGCATATGATTCATTATCAGAATTTTATGAGTAATTGATTTAATTTCACGGTAAGAAGCAGGTTTCAAGGTTGGTGATAAATATTTAAGGAAGATATTCCTCCATACTAAGGAAAAGAGCCTCAACCAGATGTCCCCGAATTTGGAGGGTCCTATATGGTCGTGGAAAAAATAAAGTCAGGTTCTTATCGCCTTTGTGACGAACAAGGAAGGATGTTTTAACATCTCTGGAATATACAACATCTAAAATTGTACTCGGAGTAACTATCTTTTTTTAAATTGTTCTTTTTGAATAAGTGGCATACTCTTTGCTATCCTGTTGGCCAAAGAAAGTTTTAATGAGGTTTATGTATATATTCGAAGCTATCAATAAAAATACTTTTTTTCTAATGGTTGTTTATGTATGCTTATTTAAATTATCTTGGTAACTAGTCAAAGATTGATCATCTTTGAAGTTGACCAAGAGTAATTATTCTGAAGTGTTGAATACACTTTTCGAAGATACAACCATATTCGAAGTGTTACGGTCTTTAAACACACTACCATATTCGAAGTGTTATGGTCTCCAAACACACTGTAATATTCAAAGTGCTAACATATCCTTTCCACATTTGTTCTTTTGAACAATTGGCACACTCTTTCCTATGTTCTTGGTCCATGAAGGTTTTACTGAGGTGTTATGCATATATTCGAAGCTATCAATAAAAATATATATTTGTCAATGGTTGTTTACCTATGCTTTATTTAAATTATTTTCATAACTAGTCAAAGACTGATCATCTTTGAAGTTGACCAAGAGTAATTATTCTGAAGTGTTGAATACACTTTTCGAAGAAAGAACCATATTCGAAGTGCTACGTTCTTTAAACACACTACCATATTCGAAGTGTTACGATCTCTAAAGACACTGTAATATTCAAAGTGCTAACATATCCTTTCCACATTTGTTCTTTTGTAATAATTGGCACACTCTTTCTTACGTTGTTGGCCCATGAAGGTTGTACTGAGGTGCTATGTATGTATTCGAAGCTATCAATAAAAATATTTTTTGGTCAATAGTTGTTTATGTATGCTTATTTAAATTATTTTGATAACAAGTCAAAGACTAATCATCTTTGAAGTTGACCAAGAGTAATTATTCCGAAGTGTTGAATACACTTTTTAAAGAAAAACCATATTCGAAGTGCTATGTTCTTTAAACACACTACCATATTCGAAGTGTTACAGTTTTTAAACACACTGTAATATTCAAAGTGCTAACATATCATTTCCACATTTGTTCTTTTTGAATAATTACCACACTTTTTCCAACGTTGTTGGCCCATAACGCGTTTATTGAGGTGCTATGTATATATTCGAAGTTATCAATAATTTTTTTTTGCCAATGGTTGTTTACGTATTCTTATTTAAATTATTTTGCTAACTTGTCAAAGACTGATCATCTTTGAAGTTTCCTAAGAGTAATTATTCTGAAGTATTGAATACATTTTCGAAAAAACAACTATATTCGAAATGCTACGTTCTGTATACGCGATACCGTCTTCGAAGTGTTACGTTCTCTAAACACACTGTAATATTCAAAGTGCTAACTGATAAGGGGAGGAAAATACAGGTGTTTAGCATGTAATTTAGCCAACAAATAAGGTTAAAGTCCATGTATTTAGTGGTTAAGGATTAAGATAAAGCACACATAAGAAGTGAGGGACTTAAAAGATAGTCCCTTAGAACTTGTTTGTAAATAGTAAAATAGTGGGGTAAGAAGTCCACTCTTATAATGGTAAACATGTAATTTCACCCTCTACATCTTTTCTTATATAAAAGAAATTCCCTTTTGAGAAAAGGGGCCAATGATTGATCAATAATTACAACACATATTCCATTTGTCTTTTCCATTTCTAGTAATTCACTATTCACAGTCACGTCATACGAACATTCTCTAGTCCGACCCCTTCAGGCGAACATCTTTGTTCCTAAGTCTCACTAAAGAATCGTTGAGCTCATCAGTGGCACCGTATGTGGGAACCGTTTGGTACCCAGAATTAATTTTCTAAAACCTTAAAAACTAAAAGCAAAAAAATTTATGGATACAGAAATGCGTGGAGAGATCGAGGCTAATCCAACCACCGACTTAGTTGGTGTCGAGTCTGGAGATCATTTGATGGAGGAGCAGGTCATGAACGAGGGTAATGCTCCGGATCGACGTGCAGAGGAACTTTTAGAGGAGTCAGTTTTGGTCGCCAGAAGGAAAGAGTTGTTGGAAGACATCGAAAGACTAAATGCTGAAAGGGATGCTATAGTGGCAAGCATTAAAAAGGTTAGATCCGAGGTCCGACAAGAAAAAGTTGAAGCTGACCACATCCAAAATGCTATTGTACCCAAAGAGAGCCGACGCCGGAAAAGCCATCGGCATTCTAAAAGGCGTGTTAGATCCGAGCAAAAGTATGAGCCTTCCGAGTCTAGCGAATACACTCCGTTGAGCTCCGATAATTCTTCTTCTTCGGAGACTGACTAGAGATATAAGGTGGATCGAAGACACAAAGATCCGAAGAAGTATAAGCATACTCATTGGACTAACAGGAAAAGTAGTGATTCGAGGAAGAAAGATGATGATGGTAAAAGAAAAATGCACTCCGAGGACCATGTCACTAATCAGAAGCAAACTCAGTCTGACAGCTATCAACAAGATTACAGAGTTAGTAACTATTTTACTTCTCCAACCGAAGAAAGATTGTACCCAGCCACCAATGACGGTCCGGAGTGGAGCACATACAAGGTGGAACATAATTGGACGTCGTCACCTCTCTCCCCGGAAATTATTTTTAGGCACCTTCCTAATTGGTTAGATATTTCCAAGCTAGCTAAGTTCGATGGGACCCATGACCCTGACAACCACATCGAACAGTTCAAGAACTTCATGATTAACTATGATGAGGACGAAAAGCTACTGTGTAGAGCTTTCTCTCAGACGTTCAAGAACACTGTTTCTACGTTGTACAACCGACTGCCTCAAGGGTGTATAAAGAAGTTTGATATGTTCTGGAGCATGTTCCGACAACATTTCGTCGGGAGTAAGAAATTTCGTGCTAACGAAGACAACATCATTTACTATCGACAAAATATTGGAGAGAGTTTGAAAGAGTATACCAAGTGATTCATCCAATTCAAGACGGACATGGAGTACTGCGAGGAAAAATTTGCGTTGGCTGCCTTCCGGATGGGTCCTCTTCTGCGTGTGATAAAAGATAATGCGACAAAAACACAAGCAATGACGTTTGGAGCTCTGTTAGATCAGATAGTAAAAAGAATTTTAGTCGAGGAAATCAGGGCCTCAGAGATATAGTTCATGTCTCAATTCTATCAAGATCCGAACTTAGCCAGAGCAAGTACAACAACGGTGAATGTCCAGCCTCAAGCTACTCAACCAACTACAACTGTTCGACCACTGGCTCAGAAAGTTCAAGAAACGAATCAAACCCCTCAACGAGTGGATCAAAACCAACAATACCATCAGGCGGGTCCGACAGTTCAATAGTATGTACGACCAACCTCAATTATATGGGTCCGATCAGCTCAGTACGCTGAATTAACCATTTGTGTATCCACGATCTTTGAAAAAGCACAAGAAAACGTGCACTTCCGCAAACCCTTTCCTCTTCAGACTCCGAGGGAACACAGAAAGAACAAATACTTCCAGTTCCATGACGACATTGGGCATCACAATAAGGATTGTGTGGCTTTGAAAAAAGAGGTTCAATACTTGATAGAAAATGGAAAGGGTAGATTTGGAATTGATTAAGGAAAAAAGAGCTAGAACATTGCATATGATTCATTATCAGAATTTTATGAGGAATTGGTGTAAATCTAGGGTAAGAAGGAGGTTTCAAGGTTGGTGATAAATTTTTAAGGAAGATATTCCTCCATACTAAGGAAAAGAGCCTCAACCAGATGTCCCCGAATTGGGAGGGTCCTATATGGTTGTGGAAAAAACGAAGCCAGGTTCTTATCGCCTTTGTGACGATCAAGGGAGGATGTTTTAACCTATTTGGAATATACAACATCTAAAATAGTACTGGGAGTAACTATCTTTTCTTAAATTTTTCTTTTTGAATAATTGCCACACTCTTTCTTACGTTGTTGGCCAAAGAAGGTTTTAATGAGGTGTTATGTATATATTCGAAGCTATCAATAAAAATATTTTTTTGCCAATGGTTGTTTACCTATGCTTATTTAGATTATCTTGGTAACTAGTTAAAGATTGATCATCTTTGAAGTTGACCAAGAGTAATTATTCTGAAGTGTTAAATACACTTTTCGAATAAACAACCATATTCGAAGAGTTATGGTCTTTAAACACACTACCATATTCGAAGTGTTATGGTCTCTAAACATACTGTAATATTCAAAATACTAACATATCCTTTCCACATTTGTTCTTCTGAATAATTGGCACACTCTTTCCTACGTCTTGGCCGATGAATGTTTTAATGAGGTGTTATGTATATATTCGAAGCTATCAATAAATAAATAAATATATATATATATTTGTCATTAGATGTTGACGTATGTTTATTTAAATTATTTTGATAACTAGTCAAAGATTGATCATCTTTGAAGTTGACCAAGAGTAATTATTCCGAAGTGTTGAATACACTTTTCGAAGAAACAACCATATTCGAAGTGCTACATTCTTTAAACACACTACCATATTCGAAGTGTTACGGTTTCTAAACACACTGTAGTATTCAAAGTGCTAACATATCCTTTCCACATTTGTTCTTTTTTAATAATTGGCACACTCTTTCTTACGTTGTTGTCCGATGAAGGTTATATTGAGGTGCTATGTATATATTCCAAGCTATCAATAAAAATATTTTTTGGCCAATGTTTGTTTACGTATGCTTATTTTAATTATTTTGATAACTAGTCAAAGACTGATCATCTATGAAGTTGACCAAGAGTAATTATTCCGAAGTGTTAAATAAATTTTTTGAATAAACAACCATATTCGAAGTGCTACGTTCTTTAAACACACTACCATATTCAAAGTGTTACGGTTTCTAAACACACTGTAATATTCAAAGTGCTAACATATCATTTCCACATTTGTTCTTTTTGAATAATTAGCACATTATTTCCAACGTTGTTGGCCCATAACGGTTTTATTGAGGTGCTATGTATATATTCGAAGTTATCAATAATTTATTTTGACCAATGGTTGTTTACGTATGCTTATTTAAATTATTTTGGTAACTAGTCAAAGACTGATCATCTTCGAAGTTTCCTAAGAGTAATTATTCTGAAGTGTTGAATACATTTTCGAAAAAACAACTATATTCGAAATGCTACGTTATTTAAACGTAGTGCCATATTCGAAGTGTTACGTTCTCTAAATACACTGTAATATTCAAAGTGCTAACTGATAAGGGGAGGAAAGTACATATGTTTAGCATGTAATTTAGCCCACAAATAAGGTCAAATTCCATGTATTTAGTGGTTAAGTATTAAGATAAAGCACACATAAGAAGTGAGGGACTTAAATGATAGTCCCTTAGAACTTGTTTGAAAATAGTAAAATAGTGGGGGTAAGAAGTCCACTCTTATAATGGTAAACATGTAATTTTACCCTCTACCTCTTTTCATATATAAAGGACATTCTCTTTTGGGAAAATGGGCCAATGATTGATCAATAATTACAATACATATTCCTTTTGTCTTTTTCATTTCTAGTAATTCACTATTCACAGTCACGTCATATGAACATTCTCTAGTCTGACCCCTTCACGCGAACATCTTTGTTCCTAAGTCTCACTAAAGAATCGTTTAGCTCATCAGTGACACCGTCTGTGGGAACCGTTTGGTACCCAGAAATAATTTTCTAAAACCTTGAAAACTAAAAGCAAAAAATAATTATGGAAACAGAAATGCGTGGAGAGATCGAGGCGAATCCAACCAAAGACTTAGTTGGTATCGAGTTTGGAGATCATTTGATGGAAGAGCGGGTCACGAACGAGGGTAATGCTCTGTATCAGTGTGCATAGGAACTTTTAGAGGAGTCAGTTTTGGTCGCCAGACGGAAAGAGTTGTTGGAAGACATCGAAAGACTAAATGCTGAAAAGGGAAGCTATGGTGGCAAGCACGAAAAGGGTTAGATTCGAGGTCCGACAAGAAAAGTTTGAGGCCGACCATATCCAAAATGCTGTTTTACCCAAAGAGAATCGACGCCGGAAAAGCCATCGGTATTCTAAAAGATGTGTTAGATCTTAGTAAAAGTATGAGTCGTCCGAATCTAGCGAATACACTTCAGTGAGCTCCGATAATTCGTCTTCTTCGGAGACTGCCTCAAGATATAAGGTGGATCGAAGACACAAATATCCGAGGAAGCATAAGCATACTCATCGGACTAACAGGAAAATGAGTTATTCGAGGAAGAAAGATGATGCTGGTAAAAGAAAAATGCACTCTGAGGACCATGTCACTAATCGGAAGCAAACTCAGTGCGACAACTATGAACAAGATTACAGAGTCAGTAACCATTTTACTTCTCCAACCAAATAGAGATTGTACCCAACCACTAATGACGGTCCGGGGTGGAGCACATACAAGGTCGGACATAATTGGAGGTCGTCACCTCTCTCCCCGGAAATTATTTCTCGGCACCTTCCTAAATGGTTTGATATTTCCAAGCTAGAGAAGTTCGATGGGACCCAGGACCCTGACAACCACATTAAACAGTTCAAGAACTTCATGATTAACTATGATGACGACGACAAGCTGCTGTGTAGAGCTTTCTCTCAGACGTTCAAGAACGCCGCTTCTACGTGGTACAACCGACTTCCTCAAGGGTGTATAAAGAATTTTGATATGTTATGGTGAATGTTCCGACAACATTTCGTCGGGAGCAAGAAATTTCGTGTTAACGGAGACACCATCATTTACTGTCGACAAAATATTGGAGAGATTTTGAAAGAGAATACCAAACGATTCATCCAAGTCAAGACGGACATGGAGTACTGCGAGGACAAAGTTGTGTTGGCTGCCTTCTGGATGGTTCTTCTTCCGCGGGTGATGAAAGATAATGCGGTAGAAACACAAGCAATGACGTTTGGAGCTCTGTTAGATGAGATAGAAAAAAGAATTTCAGTCGAGGAAACTAGGGCCTCAGAGATAGAGTTCATGTCTCAATTCTATCAAGATCCAAACTTTGCCAGAGCAAGTACAACAACGGTGAATGTCCAGCCTCAAGCTACTCAACCAAATACAACTGTCCGAGCGCGGGCTCAGACAGTTCAAGTAACGAATCAAACCCCGTAACGAGTGGATCAAAACCAACAGTACCATCAGACGGATCCGAAAGTTCAACAGTATGTACGACCAACCTCAAATATATGGGTCCGATCAGCTCAGTACGTTTAATTAACCATTTGTATCTCCACGATCTTTGAAAAAGCATAAGAAAACGTGCACTTCCGCAAACCATTTCCTCTTCAGACTCCGGGGGAACACAGAAAGAACAAATACTGCCAGTTCCATGACGATATTAGGCATCACAATAAAGATTGTGTGGCTTTGAAGAAAGAGGTTCAATACTTGATAGAAAACAGAAAGGGTAGATTTGGATTTGATTAAGGAAAAAAGAGCTAGAACATTGCATATGATTCATTATCAGAATTTTATGAGGAATTGATATAATTCCAGGGTAAGAAGGAGGTTTCAAGGTTGGTGATAAATATTTAAGGAAGATATTCCTCCATACTAAGGAAAATAGGCTCAACTAGATGTCCCCGAATTGGGAGGGTCCTATATGGTTGTGGAAAAAATAAAGCTAGGTTCTTATCGCCTTTGTGACGAACAAGGGAGGATGTTTTAACATATTTGGAATATACAACATCTAAAATAGTACTGGGTGTAACTATCTTTTCTTAAATTTTTATTTTTGAATAATTTCCACACTCTTTCTTACGTTGTTGGCCAAAGAAGGTTTTAATGAGGTGTTATGTATATATTCGAAGCTATCAATAAAAATATTTTTTTGCCAATGGTTGTTTACCTATGCTTATTTAGATTATCTTGGTAACTAGTTAAAGATTGATCATCTTTGAAGTTGACCAAGAGAAATTATTACGAAGTGTTGAATACACTTTTCGAAGAAACAACCATATTCGAAGTGTTATGGTCTTTAAACACACTACCATATTTGAAGTGTTATGGTCTCTAAACACACTGTAATATTCAAAGTGCTAACATATCATTTCCACATTTGTTCTTCTGAATAATTGGCTCACTCTTTCCTACGTTCTTGGCCCATAAAGGTTTTAATGAGGTGTTATGTAAATATTCAAAGCTATCAATAAAAATATATATATATATATATATATATATATTTGTCAATGGTTGTTTACGTATGTTTATTTAAATTATTTTGATAGCTAGTCAAAGACTGATCATCTTTGAAGTTGGCCACCGAAAGACCAAATGCTGAAAGGGATGCTATGGTGGCAAGCACGAAAAGGGTTAGATCCGAGGTCCGACAAGAAAAGGTTGAGGCCGACCACATCCAAAATGCTGTTTTACCCAAAGAGAATCGACGACGGAAAAGCCATCGGCATTCTAAAAGATGTGTTAGATCCGTGCAAAAGTATGAGCCGTCTGAATCTAGCGAATACACTTCGTGGAGCTCCGATAATTCGTCTTCTTCGAAGACTGTCTCGAGATATAAGGTGGACTGAAGACACAAATATCCGAGGAAGCATAAGCATACTCATCGGACTAACAGGAAAATGAGTTATTCGAGGAAGAAAGGTGTTGCTGGTAAAAGAAAAATGCACTCCGAGGACCATGTCACTAATCAGAAGCAAACTCAGTCCGACAGCTATCAACAAGATTAGAGAGTCAGTAACCATTTTACTTCTCCAACCGAAGAGAGATTGTACCTAACCACCAATGACGGTCCGGGGCGGAGCACATACAAGGTCGGACATAATTGGAGGTCGTCACCTCTCTCCCCGGAAATTATTTCTGGGCACCTTCCTAAATGGTTTGATATTTCCAAGCTAGAGAAGTTTGATGGGACCCAGGACCCTGACAACCACATTGAACAGTTCAAGAACTTCATGATTAACTATGATGACGACGACAAGCTGTTGTGTAGAGCTTTCTCTCAGACGGTTAAGAACGCCGCTTCTACGTGGTACAACCGACTTCCTCAAGGGTTTATAAAGAATTTTGATACGTTCTGGAGCATGTTCCGACAACATTTCATCGGGAGCAAGAAATTTCGTGCTAACAGAGACACCATCATTTACTATCGACAAAATATTGGAGAGAATTTGAAAGAGTATACCAAGCGATTCATCCAAGTCAAGACGGACATGGAGTACTGCGAGGACAAAGTTGCGTTGGCTGCATTCCGGATGGGTCTTCTTCCGGGGGTGATGAAAGATAATCTGGTAGAAACACAAGCAATGAAGTTTGGAGCTCTGTTAGATCAGATAGAAAAAAAAATTTAGTCGAGGAATCGAGGGCCTCAGAGATTGAGTCCATGTCACAATTCTATCAGGATTCGAACTTAGTCAGAGAAAGTACAAAAACGGTGAATGTCTGGCCTCAAGCTACTCAACCAACTACAACTGTCCGACCGCGGGCTCAAACAGTTCAAGAAACGAATCAAACTCCTCAACGGGTGGCTCAGAACCAACAGTACCATTAGGCGGGTCCGGAAGTTCAACAGTCTGTACGACCAACTTCAAATAGGTGGGTCCGACCAGCTCACTACGCTGAATTAACCGAGTGTGTCTCCATGATGTTTGAAAAAGCACGGGTAAACGTGCACTTCCGCAAACCGTTTCCTCTTCAGACTCTGTAGGAACATAGAAAGAACAAATACTGCCAGTTCCATGACGACATTGGGCATCACACTAAGGATTGTGTGGCTTTGAAGAAAGAGGTTCAATACTTAATAGAAAATGGAAAATTAGTTGATTTTGTAAAAACGAATACCGCAGTGGTGCCCAAACAAGAAGTCGCTCCAAGACAAGATGGTACTATGCTGATTTCCAACGCGATCGAAGAAGAATTTCTAGATGCTTTTGATGTGGCAACAGAGTATCTTGATCCGAAGCCGGGAAGGAATACCGTAAACATGGTCAAGGAAATAATCCCTTGAGGAAATGTCAGTGACTTATGTTCATTTTTTAGTGGGTAAAAAACACCAGTCATCCTTCAAGTTTGGCGATTGTAACAAGTTAGTCCCTGACCTTCGAGGCAGTAATAAAGGGGTCCTTCTCGTTGTACTGGGTATAACAAAACCATCCTTTTCGAGTCCAGCCCAACTTTTCTCTCCATTATACCCTTTGACCAGCCACATCAGCTATCCACGTAGGACGCTGATGTGGCAACCCTAAAACTTAAACCCGGCCCAACAACCAACCTTAACCCAATAACCCAGTCCAATTTATAACCCAACAACCAACCCTGACCCAATAACCCAGCCCAGCCCTAACTAATAACCCGATCTGAAATCAAAACCCTCATTTTACTCCAAATCCCTAATTTCTTTCTCTTTTTCCCAAATCCCTAATTTCTTTCTCTTTTACTCCAAATCTCTTTCTCTTTTTCCCAAATCGAAACCCTAATTTCTTCCCCAAATCGAAACCCTCTTTTCACTCAGTAAAAATTAAAAGTTGAATCTCACCTGTTCTACTGCCACAGTGATAACCCAGAAGCTCGAACTCGAGAAGCTCGAAATCCAACATCCTAGCCAGTTGCTCGATAACCCAGAAGCTCGAAATCAAACACCATAGCCAGTAGCTCGACAATGGCGAAGGAAGATTGCGATGGTAAGTCCTGCTTTCTATTTCTGAAACAGGTTGTTTATGTTTTCAAGATGCTCGAATTTGCTGTTGATGATTATTGTAGTTTATGGTTTAATAGAATCGTCGATTAGTTGCTGTTAGTTGCTTAATGTTGCTGTTTATTTTCGATAACCCAGTTTATAACCCAAGATGCTCGATTTAGGGTTTCTATTACCTGACTGTTAGTTGCTGTTTGTTTCCTACATGTTGCTGTTTATTTTCGATTTTGCCCTAACTGTTGAGTGTGTTGTTAGTTGTTGTGTATTTTCGTAGTGTATGGGTTGCTGTTAGGGTTTCTATTACATGACTGTTAGTTGATGTTAGTGGCAGTAGTTGGTGTTGTTTTGGTGTAGATTAGGGTTGTGCATTGTGGATGAAGTTGCTGTTGTTTTGGTGTAGATTAGGGTTATGCATTGTGGATGAAGTTGCTGTTGTTTTGGTGTAGATTAGGGTTGTGCATTGTGAATGAAGTTGCTGTTGTTTTGGTGTAGATTAGGGTTGTGCATTGTGGATAAAGTTGCTGTTGTTTTGGTGTAGATTAGGGTTGTGCATTGTGAATGAAGTTGCTGTTGTTTTGGTGTAGATTAGGGTTGTGCATTGTGGATAAAGTTGCTGTTGTTTTGGTGTAGATTAGGGTTGTGCATTGTGGATAAAGTTGCTGTTGTTTTGGTGTAGATTAGGGTTATGCATTGTGAATGAAGTTGCTGTTGTTTTGGTGTAGATTAGGGTTGTGCATTGTGGATAAAGTTGCTGTTGTTTTGGTGTAGATTAGGGTTGTGCATTGTGGATAAAGTTGCTGTTGATAGTTTTAAGTTAATGCTCTTAGGTTGGTGTTGTTCTTGATTGTGATTAGGGCTGTAAATTATATTTCAGGTACAAACAGCACCCTTTTCACTGCACACTACCACTACGATGGTATTATTGTTGGTAAAAGAAAGTTAAAGTACAGAGGAGGGAAATGTGCAACTATAGACTACGTGAATCCAGACACATTTAGTCTGTTGGAACTGCATAATATGCTAAATCTAACAGAAGAAAAGGGTAAGGGAGGGCATTACGTGTTCGCGTACAACGTACCTGGTGTGGACCGTCATCTGAAACTGATAGACTCTGATGCAGACGCTTTCGCGTTAACGCAACGACTTGGTCCAAAGAGGGAGGTGAACATATATGCAGACAGGACTCCACCGCTGGAGGTTATACTGACTCCAACCAAAAAAAAGAAACACAAGGCGGTTCCTATAGTCGACATCGATGGAACTTCTAGTATAGTACCTGTAGGTGAATATGCAGGGGTAGGTGTTGATATAGATGAAGAGGGGGTTGCTGGTGGTGGAGAAGAGGGGGTAAGTGTAGATGAAGATGATGGTTTACATGTAGGTGGAGATGTGGAAGAGGGGGTATCTGTTGGTGGAGAAGAGGGGGTAGATATAGATGAGCAACATGCTACTAGGGTTGATATAGAGGATAATGTTGGTGATGTTAATACAAAGGAGGATAATGTTGGTGAAGTTAATACAGAGGAGGTTATTGCTGGTCAAGTTAATACAGAGGGCAGTAATGGTGGTGAAGAGCATACAGAGGAGGATAATGCTGGTGAACAAGCTGATGGTGGAGATATAGAGGGTGTAAAAGCTGATGGTGGAGATATAGAGGGTGTAGAAGCTGATGGTGGAGATATAGAGGGTGTAGAAGCTGATGGTGGAGATATAGAGGGTGTAGAAGCTGATGGTGGAGAAGAGGGGGTAGAGGTGATAGATAAAGAGGAGAAACATGGTGCTGGGGTAGATACAGAGGGTGTACATGAAGGTGTAGATGTAAATGAGGCTGTACATGTAGGTGGAGACGATGGGGTAGATGAGGCTGTACATGCAGATGTAGAGGATGTTGATCAAGGTGTGCAAGACAGTGGAATTGATACTGGTCTTGGTGGGGTACAAAACAGGACTGGAGCAGATACAGGTCTTGGTGGGGAGGCAGATGGTGTACGTGCAAGGGGTGCATCAGTTTCCCTCGAAGATCTCGATGATTCATTCTTCGACGACATTGATATGTCGCAGTTTGATCTGAATAGAGAGCCACAGGAAGGTAGTGGTAGGAATGAGAGCGAAGATGGTAGTTATGAACCAGTTGCTTCAAGTGACAGTAGTGACAGTAGTGAGGGGTCTGATGCAAGTGTCGACGTTGATAGTGGTACAAGCACTGAGGAAGAGTTCAACAGCAGTGACAACTTGACCAGTCCAGGAGAGTCAGACGAGGATTGTACCACAAGGAGGAGAAAGAAATCGAGGCTGCCCAAGTTGAGAAGGTTCAGGACTCCCACTGGACTAAGGTTTATTGAGTTACAGGTTGGCCTTCAGTTTGGTTCGTCAGCACAGTTTAAAGAGACCGTGAAGGAGTATGGAATTAAACAGCAGCGCAATATCTATTGCGTTAAAAATGACAAGCTAAGGTGCTCTTTCAAGTGTCATTCGGAGAGTTGTAATTGGTATATCTATGCCTCTTGCATTGGAAGTGCACCAAACTGGACCATTAAAACATTTAGGGATGACCACCAGTGCGTGCCTACTAACAAGAACAGCAGTGTCAGTAGTAGGTGGCTTGCGAAACAGTATCTCCACCGATGGCAAGCGGACACAGACTGGTCAATTAGGAGTTTGATTGCCGACGTCAGCAAGGAGTACCTGGTCAAGATAACAAGACCAAAAGCATACCGAGCAAGATCGAGGGCTATGAATTTGATACTTGGGGACGATAGGATTCAATATAGAAGACTGAGGCAATACTGCCATGAAATCCTAAGGACAAATCCGGGGTCTACAATGATTGTGCAGTGTGATGAGAGGGTCTTCAAAAGAGTCTACGTATGTTTGAAGGCTTTGAAAGATGGGTTTAAGTCAGGGTGCAGACCGGTATTGGTTATGGATGGTTGTTTTTTGAAGGGGGCATTTGGAGGGCAGTTGCTTGTAGCTGTTGCAGTGGATGCGAACGACCAGATGTATCCGTTGGCGTGGGCTGTTGTAGAGTCTGAAAACAGGGATAGTTGGACATGGTTTCTGCAGCTATTGGGCGACGATATCGACATTCAGAACCAGAGAGCATTCACGTGGATGTCAGACAAGCAGAAAGGCCTTGTACCTGCCTTGCTTTCCCTTTTCCCCAACTCTGAGCACAGATTTTGTGCACGACATCTCTACGCGAATATGAAGAAAACCTTCCCTGGTCGAGAAGAGCACAACCTCTATTGGGCTTGCGCAAGGTCCACCTGGGTCGAACAGTTTAATTACTATATGGACCAGATGAAACAGTGCAACAGAGCCGCGTACGATTGGCTGCAAGAAAGACCTCCTAGCCAATGGTCTAGGGCACATTACGACACTGAAACTAAGTGCTCTATGCAGACGAGTAACCTAGCAGAATGTTTCAACGCAGTTATATTAGACTACCGTTCGAAAGGAATTATAAGTCTGCTGGAAGGGATTAGGGATCAGACTGTTAGGAGGATTGTTAAGAAGAGGATAGAAGTTGACAAATGGGATCAACGAATATGCCCCGCAATTCAAAAAAAATTGGCAAAGATCATTGTAAAGGCTGGGCAGTGTCGTGTCCTTCAATCGGGTGGGCCTAAGTATCAAGTTACCGAAGGCCAAAACCAGTATGTCGTCGATATGGAAGAGCGCGAGTGTGCTTGTAGAGCATGGCAGTTATCGGGTGTGCCATGTTGCCATGCGGTTAGTACTATTTTTCTGATGGGAAGACATCCAGTTGATTACGTTTCGGACTGCTTCCTAGTCGCAACGCAGAAGAGTATATACTCTCACATTATAAACCCAATTAATGGGTATAGAATGTGGCCTTCTAATCCGTTTCCACCAGTTGAAGCTCCACCAGAGCTCAAGGTTCGGGGGCGAAGGCAAACAGCAAGGAGGAAAGACAGGTCCGAGCTTCTTCAACCACCTACAGCAGTGTCATCCGGCACAAAACTGTCCAAAGCATACAGCATACAGAAATGCAGCAAGTGCAAAGGTACCGGACACAATAAAAGACGCTGCACTGGTGAAGCTGGATCTTCATCTACTGTCGATGATCCCACAGCACCTGTACAAGGACAGCAAAATGATCCCACAGCACCAACACCTGTACAAGGACAGCAAAATCATCCCACAGCAGCAGCACCTGCACAAGGACAACAAGATGGCACGTATACCCAAATACCTGTAAGTCTCATCTACTTTTAAATGTGACCTACTGTTTTAAACACTTTTTAATTATGTTCATTGTTTAAAAAACAGTTGAGGAGGGCAGGAATTGGCAATGCAGGAGTTCAGTCAGATGTAAGTGTGGTTGAGTGTTTTTAAATCCATTTCTTATTTAGTAGGTGGTTGAATTTGACTCAGTGTGGTTGAATAAAGTTGATTGTGGTTGAGTGTATTTATGTGTGGTTGATTGTGTTGTGTTGTGGTTGCATGTGTTGTGGTCCCAACCTGTCTTTGTTTAAATTTGTATGCCTTTATGCAGGGAAGTGTGATCTATTGTGTTGATAGAAGACGAGACAGGATGCATAGAAATATGGTCCCAACTGTAAGTTTTTTAACTTTTTGTATTAAAGTAGTTTTGGACATATTATACAAGTTGTGTGGGGAATCTAACTGTCCTTTATTTGTATGATAAATAGGCTACTACACCCTCATTTTTTTCATCTCAAAACAGCATCACATCCCCACATAACAGTTGGGTGAGGACAGAAAATATGCAACAGTATAAGGAAGCAACGCATGCATCAGCTTCCACGGGAAGCAAAAAGCGAAAGCTCCCTGATTCATGGTTACATAATGCGAAGGCCAGAAAGTTGGATGTTCATAGAAGACTAGCAAATAGAAATTCCGCGGCAACGGCGCACGGTGGTGCAGCAGCTGCTGCTGGTTCAGGTAACACAGTTGTGAACATTAACATTTCTGCTGGTGTTGTTACCGGATCTTGCGTTGGGAACTCAGGCAGCGCTGCCGCAGCAACAGGAGGTTCCCAATCATCAGCAGCGGGTAATGAACCATCCGCGAAGCATGCTACGCCTTAATGGAAGGATCGTTCATTGTTAGTTAGTGTGGTGTTAGTAGGTTTTTTGTAGTAGCCGGTGAGGTTATGGATGGAGTTGTTTTTTACCTTCGGTAACTTAATGTAATGGATGACGGTGGGTTGTTGTAGTTGTTTTCAAGGTGGTTGTTTCTTGTTTGTGTTAACATTAACAGTTAGACTTCATATTTTTTGTATTTGAGATTGGAATATGATGTTGGGAAATAGATTAGCCTTCTGTTACATGTTGAAAATTACAGGTCTTCAACTTTACAGGTCTTGTAATTTAGATGTAATTTGGTTGATTGTAAATTACAGGTCTACAACATTACATGTCTTGTAATTGATTGTAATTTACTGGTCTACAACATTACAGGTCTTCATTGTAAATTGGTTTTTGTGTTGCATGTAATTTACAGGTACAGGTCTTGTAACATTACAGGGGGTAAGTGTAAATTACAGGTCTATACAGCCAAAATTACAGGTCTTCTAACATTACAGGTCACGAAATATTACAGGTCTTGTAACATTACAAGTCGATTTTGAGCCACAAAATATTGCAGAAATATTAAAAGTCTATTTAACAACGTAAATAAAACTCGATTCAAATTAAATTTTTCATTACAAAATACAAAACAGCTACATATTACAGATTGCAGTAGCTTTTACACCCTGTGATTCTCTCTACTGAAATTTAAAAATTACAAATACATAAACAATACCCCTAATACAATCAAGCATAGAAAAAGAACCCTAATTATAATCTTCTGCCAGTGAAACTTAGCTTCCAACCTCTCAATTTTCTTCAACAGGCAATTAATAACTAGCTTCGACTTATCATCAAGTGGTGGATCAACCCACCTGAAATACCCACAGTGCCTATTTCTCTGCATAAATTGGTGTTGTAAAATAATTAACAAAAAATTAGGGTAAAAAAGTTATAAATCTAAATACACACTTACCCCAAAATTTACACAGCCTGTAAACCTCCTACCCGGATTTGTGCGAGTCCATGATATACGAGTCACACCGTGTATACCACAATAACAGAGACCTTCCCCCATCGAATTGATAGAAATTTTGGATGTACTGTGAGACATTATTACGAGTGTGGATTTCGGTGAGAGATGAGAGAGGAGAAGGAAGAGAGAACGATAGAGAATGAGGTGTCGATGTAGGGGTTAGGGGCTGGGCTGGAACGATAGAGAAGGAGGTGTCGATCTACTGTTAGTCTTCTGTCGATAGAGAAGGAGAGAAATTTAGGGTTAATGAGAAGGAGACAGACATTGATGTAGATCTAGGGTTAGAGGTTGGGCTGGGCTGGGTTTTAGATGGGTTTAGGGCTAACGGGTCGGGTTTAAGGGTTCGAAGTAGGGTTTAAGGGTTGGGTTAAAGTAAAAACTGATTTTACTTTTTTTACTGTTGCCACATCAGCGTCCTACGTGGATAGCTGATGTGGCTGGTCAAAGGGTATAATGGAGAGAAAAGTTGGGCTGGACTCGAAAAGGATGGTTTTGTTATACCCAGTACAACGAGAAGGAACCCATCACCAATGATTTCCTTCGAAGACGACGATATGAAGGAAGTTGTTGTTCCGCATGAAGACCCCATGGTAATCAGAGCGGAGATAGCCGGAAAAGAGATAAGAAAGATTCTGGTTGACACGAGAAGTTCCGCCAATATTATGTTCATGACAACCTACAATAAGATAACCAATCCTCCAACTATCCAATGATCCGATAGGACGATAGTAGGATTTACCGGTGCGACCGCGGACGTCGTCGGAGAATTCGAAGGAATGGTGGAGCTAGGCAGGGGACCATTCAAGAAAATAGTGACAGTACTGTTCATTGTAGTAGATGCACCCAAATCATACAACGCCATCTTCGGAAGGTCATGGTTGTCTAAGATGCATGCTGTACCATCCACGGTCCACCAGTGCTTGAAGTACGTAGTGGGAAGTAACATCGGAACTGTGAGATCAAGTCAGAAAATGGCTAGAGAATGCTACAAGGCAGCATTGGCCCCTAAGTAGTTGAAGGGGGTCAGATTCAGAAAAAAAATAGCATTCAGAGGGGCCTCATTCGGATTCTGATCCTGTTGATGGTCCGAGGGAGTCCCCTAGCTTCATGGTCCCTGATGAAGGTTTTGAGGATTATGTGTTTGTCCCTAGAAAGAGTCTCAAGATAGGAACGAGATTATCGCCTGAGGTGAACGCTTAATCAGATTTCTTTCGACCAAATTACATATGTTTGCGTGGTGTACAGAGGACGTTACAAGAGTACCAGAAGAAGTCATCTATCACAGATTAGCTATTCGGAACAGCGTACGACCGATCATTCAGAAGCGAAGATCTTTTTCCCAATAAAAAACTGAAACGATAATGGCAGCAAGTAGACCGTCTAACGAAAGTAGACCACATCCGTGAATCACAATATCCGTTATGGACCGCCAACATGGTCTTAGTAAAAAAGAAGAACGGCAAATGGCGGATATGTGTAGACTTCACTGATCTGAATAAGACCTGCCCTAAAGATCCTTTCCCGGTCCCAAGAATAGATCAACTTGTGGATTCGACCTCCGGAATTCGTTTACTGTCCTTTATGGACGCGTATGCTGGATACAATCAAATCCGGATGGACCCGAGGGATAAGGAGAGCACGAATTTCATAACTGGAAGAGGTCTACATTGCTACCGAGTCATGCCATTCGGACTAAAAACTGCGGGGGCAACATACCAACGGCTAGTGAACAAGGCTTTCGAAAGTCAGATTGGCAGAAACGTGGAAGTTTATATTGACAACATGTTAGTCAAAAGATGAAGAGATGAATATCATTTGGATGACCTAGAAGAAACCTTTGCTAATCTGGCTAAAATAAATCTCAAGTTAAACCCGGAAAAGTGCACAATTGGGGTAAGATCTGGAAAGTTCTTAGGTTACATAGTCAGTGAGCAGGGCATCGAAGCAGATCATCTACAGTTAAACGCCTTATGTACTATGGATTCGCCTAGAACCATCAAGGAGGTGCAAATTTTAACTGGAAGGTTGGCTGCCTTAAACAGAGTCATATCTAGGTCGCCAGACAAGTGTTCTCCTTTCTTCCAAGTATTAAGGAAAGCGAACCGGCTCAACTGGACTCAAGAATGTTCCGATGCTTTCAATCAAATCAAACAATATCTTTCATCTCCGGAGATACTGACAAAGCCGAATCCGGGGGAGAAGTTCTTCCTATACTTAGCAGTGTCTGACTATGCAGTCAACTCAGTTTTAGTCCGAGAAGAAGCAAGCGTTCCAATATCAGTTTATTATGTAAGCAAAATCCTCTTAAATGCAGAAAAAAAATACCTTAAGTTGGAAAAGTTAGCCCTCGCTCTAGTAACATCGGCTCGAAAAATGAGGCCATACTTCCAAGCTCACACTGTGGTGGTACGAACATCTTTTCCTTTGAAAAATATGTTACAAAGACTCGATGTATCTGGAAGGATGACTAAGTGGTCGGTAGAACCAGGGATATCGATATCGAGTTTGAGCCACGAACAACGATCAAAACGCAAGCGCTAGCTGATTTTTTAGTGGAATTTCATTCTAACAGAGACACTATGGACATGGAAGAAGAAAAATCCAACTTTGAGTGGCAAGTCCGAACCGATGGGGGTTCTAGCTCATCCGGAAGAAGAAAAATCCAACTTTAGTGCAATTAACGTCCCCGGATGGCATCCCAATGTATCAAGCAATTCTACTCGGTTTCCAAGCATCAAACAATGAGGCAGAGTATGAAGCAGCCC
The DNA here is from genome assembly GCA_036936605.1 of Limnanthes douglasii subsp. nivea. Lineage (NCBI taxonomy): Eukaryota > Viridiplantae > Streptophyta > Magnoliopsida > Brassicales > Limnanthaceae > Limnanthes > Limnanthes douglasii. The sequence goes on from JAUPFV010000002.1 coordinate 361,325,110, forward strand.
TGGCTACATTGCGACTTGCAAAGATTTGTGGGGCTAAACGAGTTAAGTTGATCACTGATTCTCAACTCCTAATGAACCATCCCCTCAGACGTTCGGAGGAAAGAAAAGATCATCTGGTGAAGAATCTGGGAATTTTGAAAGCCCTGGCTTTGGAGTTCGAAGACGTCCGATTTGAACACGTTCATAGGACAGGAAACTCAGTGGCTGATTCATTGGCCAAGGCATCTTACTCAGAGGAGTATCCGTGGATAGTGACTCAAGAAAATCGGTCTCTAACCAAGAGATCTAAAGCAAGGGAAGGTAGCATCAAAGTATTCCAGGTATCCACAACATTAACAAAAGACTGGAGAAGCGAAATACAAGATTTTTTAGTCCATGACATGCTGCCCATTGACAAAGTCAGAGCCATGAGAATACACTTCAAGCCTACAGATACATCATCCTCGGAGATGTGCTGTATAAACAATCTTTTAGCCGTCCCTTACTTCGCTGTTTAGGGAAGGATGAATCACAGCTGGTACTTTCCGAACTACACGATGGGGAAGGCTCTGCCCATTGTGGATACAAGACACTGATACGAAGAGTTTTTCTGGCAGGATACTATTGGCCTACCCTCTCGGCGGACGGTAAAGAGCTAGTACAGAAATGTGACACCTGTCAACGATTTGCTAATTCGATCCACCCACCTTGGGTACCTCTAGAGTCAATCTCAGAATCTCTATCTTTCGACCGATGGGGAATAGATCTGGTCGGACCACTTCCTATGGCTTCAGGGGGACGTCAAACAATTATCGTTGTTGTGGACTATTTTTCCAAGTCGGTGGAAGCAGAACCATTAGCAGAAATGAGGTCAAAAGATGTAATCAAATTTATCATCTCTAACATTTGTTGTCGTTTTGGCATACCCAGGAAGATTATGATGGATAACGGCCCCTAGTTTGATAACAGTGAAATGAGAGCTTTCTGCGCTTCCAATGGGATACAACAATGTTTTTCGACACCGTTCCACCCCCAAGCGAACCGCCAGGTCGAAGTAACCAATCGAACGGTCTTGGACGGTCTAAGAACTAATTTTGAGGGCAAAGCGGGGAAGTCACCCTTCGCGGTTGTGTACGGAATGGACGCAGTGGTGCCATCGGAAACAATGTTCCCATCTTTCGGATTGAGTGAATATTCTAAGGAGGAAATGACAAAGAAAAACACATATAGCTCGATGTGATAGAAGAAAAGAGAAGAAAGGCACAACTGAATTCCTTACACTATCAAACGTTGATGAGAAGCCGTTATTCGTCGAATGTCAGAAGAAGAGAATTTGAGGTGGGGGACAAGGTCCTAAGAAAAGTCTTCCTGCACACAAAATACAAGAGACTCGGAAAACTCACCCCAAACTGGGAAGGTCCATACACAATCACAAGGAAGTTCAAACCGGGGACATACAGAATGAAAGATAAAGAAGGAAGAGATCTTCCCCATCTGTGGAATATTGAGCATCTAAAGGCTTATCTAGTTTGATTAAGTGATGTGTACATTTTCTTTAACAGTTTATGTAAGTTTCGGTGGCATACTCTTTCCTACCCTGGTGGCACATGAAGTATTAATGAGGTGCCTAAATAGCCGGCTTATATATCAAATCTTATTGCCTTCTTTAAAAACATGACTAAGTTCATCTTCTTTGAACTCAAAACACACTTCAAAGAAGTTTGGACTAGAAAGTTCATCTTTTTGGACTCAAAATCTACTCCAAAGAAGTTTGGACGAGAAAGTTTATATTTTTGAACTCAAAATATATTCCAAAGAAGTTTGGACAAGAAAGTTCATCTGCTTGAACTCAAAACACATCTAAAACATGTTTACCTCAATATTGAATCAAAGTAAGAAAAATATGAAGTGAAAAAATTGAGCGAAACATCACACTAAAAACATACCATGAAAATCCAAATAAGAAGGAAAATATTACATTAAACGTTTTTTGCTACAGGAATCACAAAACAAAAGGTTAACAAAGCAAGAACTATCCAATACGAACTAGTCGGAGGCCAAATTTCCTTAACTACCAGCAAGAGAATCCGAGTCCTACGAGGAGCTCTCCGAGTCCTCACTGGATTCAAGATCTTCCACGGATACTCCATGGGGACGATGCTGTTCGATGACTCGAATCCAGAGAATACCAAGGTGCAAGTCTGGGAATTTCTCATACATCTCTATTGCCATTGTTGATGTCAACTTAGCATCTCTCTCCTCAAGATGAACAACAATCTTAGCAGCATACTCATCAAGAATTTCTTTCTTCTTAGCTTCGAAGCTTGTCTTCAAGCTCCCATGTGCTGCTGATAGTTTCTAAAGTTCTTGAACAACATTTTTGAAGTATACCTTGATTTTGCAATAGCCTTCAAGAAGACCATCAGCTGTAGTATCGCGTTCGGCATCCTTAAGGATAAACTTCTCTCTTTCATCATCAAATTTGGTTTTCTCCTCAGAAAGTTCAGCCTCAAGGGAAGTAATGGTAGTCAAAAGCTCCTCGGAAGTCTTTTTCTCCTTAGCCAATTCATCGGTCAGCTCTTTGACCCTCAAATTTAGCTCTTCAGACTTGGAAGAAAGAGACTGTACCTTAGCGGTAACTTCCGATGTCTTGGCTAATTCATCCTTTAGTTCCTTCACCTCCTTTTTCTGATCGTCGGACTCAGTGACTAAGCCTTCTACTCTAGAAGATATCACAGTCTGTTCAGCTATCTGAGCGGTCAAATCCTTCACCTTATCCTTCAACCTAGAGTAGAGCAGCAGCAGTAGTTATTTAACTCGTTCGCCACGAAATCGTTACCATAAACGTCGAAATAAGGAGATTCCGGAGAGAGATATTCGTCTGCATCAGAACAACCTTCTTGACCTTCCCCTCGAGTGTAAACAAATTCCCCACCAGAATCTGAATCAACAATAACAAATTTTCGGGATAGTGGCAGACTCGGAAGATTGGTGTTGTCGCTATCCCCCCCTTTTCAATAATCTTTTTCTTTTTCTACTCAGCAGTAAACTTCCATGGCCTTGTGGAACCTGCCCGACCTTGAGGCCTAACCTCAACCCGGTAGTCAGCATCACTCGGTAGGTTTTCAGGCTGAGAGGATGGAGAAAATTCCTGAGGATCGAGGGGGGCTAGCTGTTGATGATCCGATGACATCGTAACCGGATACAAGCTTATGTGGGTATCATCATGATCACACAGAGCCCCCGAAGGAGGACTGGCCTGCACCCTCTCTTGAGAATCACCCTGAGCATCAGGAGCTTTGTCATCGGACCAAACATCATCCTCAGTGTTTTCTTCTTCAACTTCCTCGGGTTTGTCCTCGTCCTGATGACTCGGAGCTCGGGCCCGGGTAGGGAGGTAGACTTCATTATCCAAACGTTCTAAACGTGCAATGACATAATCGCTCGGAGGAGCTTCCATAAGATCCGAGGGAGTCTTCTTTTCGTTAAGATCATATCGCCGTAGATTACTCTTAGTGAAATTCATTGGCATAAAGCTTTGGTGGAATTTATGTTCCCAATGCTCACCAGCCTAGAGGCTCAGCTTCTCAAAGATAACTTTACTGGATTTAGCATGACGCTTAAAAGATTTGGCGATTCCCTTCATACTTGAAAAGACAAACAGTCAGAATTTACCAAAGGTGGTGGGTTAGAAAAAACTTAGGTGAAAGTACTTATCTTGTCCAGTCCACTCCAAGGTAAGCCGATGAGGAAGGTCCTTAGAGTCTTCGAACCCGGTCTCCCATAGCCCGGAAATAAACAGGAATTGTTGTTTCCATTTTTATCAAGCTCTAGAAAATCCTTTATCACCTTAAGTTTCCTAGCAAAACCAAGTGAATAAAAGGGACAGTGAGAGTTCTTAGCCACTCCGGAAACAACGATAAGTTATTCCATGGTGAAAGCATTCCCCGAGAGCTGTGACACCATAATGCAAGCCATTAGGGTGTACCACATGTTGGCCACATCCTGAGAAGGACAAAGCTTGACTAAATGGAAATAATCAGCAAGAAGAGGGTTGAGGGGTAATCGGAGACCCCAGTTCATTAACTCTGTATAAAGCACCAACTCGTTGGAACGGACCGATAAAGGCGTCTCTCCAGCAATGGGGAATCAGATGGTGATATTGGTGGGGATACCCCATCGGTCCCTTAGCTTAATCTCCTTGGTCGGGTGGAAATACTTGTACTTCACCCTTTACAGAGCTAAGAGATGTTTGGATTCGAGGTCGCGAAGATGATCGCTTAGGATATCTTCCACATTCGAGGGTCGGCCCGTCATACGTTTCTTTTTCTTTTTCTTCTTACTCTTTAACAGGGAAGTTTCACCTGGATGAAGGGAATGATCAGCTATACGTTCCGAGGGAGGGGTGTCGGTAAGAACGACTCGAAGAGGCTCTGCCTCAATCACTGCAACATCACGATCCACTCTATCGTTTTCAGGGTCATCAGATAAAGTTTTTTCTTGGGCTTCTGGAATGGAAGTAAGGGACTGTTCCACCCGAGTCCCTCTAGGAAAGGTTTTTCGAGGACTGACATCCGGTGTCATTTGAGGAGAGCCTTGGGGGTCGTAGAGGGAGTCGATACCGAGGAAGGAATCCTCATTCGAACCGATTGAACCGCTGGATCCGGCGACCTCTTTCGTTTGGACCGATCTCGATGTTCTTTAATCGGTGGTCTTTCTTTATCTTCACCCATTATGACGAAGGTGGAACACCGGGAAGGAATAGTCGAGGGAGTTAGAGAAGCAGAAAGATCAACCCCACCATTTGAAGGGTGTGTTTGACTAGGGGAGGATGCAGTAAACCGGATAGAACGTTCACGGATCGGAGCCCAGTTGTCTCGAAATTTAGACTCCCAAATCTGTGCAAGGGAGAGATATTCTCTCCCACCAGAAGATCTACCAGCACCGATCTGATTAGAGATGTTAAACCACCTCCAAAGCTTGTACTTTCCAAGATTAAAAAACTCTTCAGGCATGAAAATGCAGACTTAAATTTTTTTGTTTGACACAACTTCTCTCTCTAGAGCTAAGTCTATTTAGAGGAAATCATAAACTTTTGCTCAGGGATAAAGTGGAGTTTATGTAGGAAAATGGAACAGAAGGTAAACAGTTAAAAAGTAACGGTATCGTGACACGTGTCCATGACAGCTGCGCCGCCTAAAAAACTTTCGACTCGATTACAGCAAAACCAAGCACGCGTGCCTGACATTAAATGATTATTTAGGTGACATCATCCTGATCAAGGGGTGATGTTAGCAAGTTAGGATCCGATACGAGTCAGCAGCCCACCAGGGAAGATGAGATCCGACCACGATGAAATTCAAGCCCAACAAAGTTCGCTCAAATAGCAAAGTGCCCAAGCAGGGCAGCATATGATCCGATACGAACGAGGTCAAGTATCAATTCAAGTCCACGTCCAGACAACTACACGTGGACTTGGGGGGCTACTGATAAAGGGAGGAAAATACAGGTGTTTAGCATGTAATTTAGCCCACAAATAAGGTCAAAGTCCATGTATTTAGTGGTTAAGGATTAAGGTAAAGCATAGAGAAGAAGTGAGGGACTTAAATGATAGTCCTTTAGAACTTGTTTGTAAATAGTAAAATAGTAGGGTAAGAAGTCCACTCCTATAAGGGTAAACATGTAATTTCACCCTCTACCTTTTTTCCTATATAAAAGACATTCCCTTTTGGGAAAATGAGCCAATGATTGATCAATAATTATAACAAATATTCCTTTTGTCTTTTCCACTTCTAGTAATTCATTATTCACAGTCACGTCAAATTCTCTAGTCCGACCCCGTCATGCGAACATCTTTGTTCCTAAGTCTCACTAAAGAATCGTTGAGCTCATCAGTAACATATCCTTTCCACATTTGTTCTTTTTGAATAATTGACATACACTTTCTAACGTTGTTGGCCCATGACGGTTTTATTGAGGTGGTATGTATATATTTGAAGTTATCAATAATTTTTTTTGGCCAATGGTTATTTACGTATGCTTATTTAAATTATTTTGGTAACTAGTCTAAAGACTGATCATCTTTGAAGTTTCGTAAGAGTAATTATTCCGAAGTGTTGAATACATTTTTGAAAAAACAACTATTTTTATCATCACCGTTTTTGAATGAAAATTGAAGATCAACGGATTTTTTATTCTCTGTAGCTAAATCTTCAGACTGCTTAGATTTGAGTTGTTCTATCTTATTTTGGTGAGAAATATTGAGCTCTTCTGTTTCCTTTCGGTACACAGCTCTGGCCAATTGAAATCCGTGGAATTTCTTTTCCACAAGGTTTCCTTGGAAAGAACATGACAAGACCTTTTACCAGGCTTTTAGAGTTGGTCTTGAAGTTCTTTAACAAATGGATCTTCATCTCGAACGAGCTCTTGAGATGGATCAAATTTGATGAATCTATCAGGATTAAGGTTATCAGCACCTCGATCATTTTCTCCAGCAGTCTCTCCTTCTTCAACACCTGCTTAATTTTCTTTTTACTGATTTTCCACAATAATAATTTCATCAGCATCGAAAGGCACCTTTTGAGCGGTTTGTGCTTCTTTCTTTTTTACTCTCTTTTGACGAGTTGTTTTAGTTGTGCTCTTCTTTTTCTTCAAGGGATCTGTATTCTTCCTTTTTGGAGAAGGATCAACTTTTTATCCTTGTTTAATAGTGGGGAGGTTCTTTTATATTGTTTTTCTTTTTTATTTTGGCGACGTCAGAGATTCTAAAGGGCTAGGACCAGATGTATTAGCTGCCTATATATAATGGTCGGGCTGAACTAAGAAAGGATTTTGACTTTTGAGATAAACTACTTTCACTCATGAACTTTCTCTCTCTAGAAACTACTTCTCTCTTTATCTTTCTACTTCTCTCCACTTTCCCCCACTTTACATTACGAACCAGATAAAATCCTTATCAGTGGTGATGGGTGATGAACCAAGAACAAAGCACAATTAGTTATAATATGATCGGATTTATTTCTGAAGGACCAATTCCTAATGGTTCCAGGCTATTGTATAGGTTGAATCCTAGATAAAAGAATTCTTTGATAATATTTATGGCCCTGGTAGTCGGTCACAATATTAATGCCTAGTAGGTAGTGAGATGTAGTAATAGATCTTGAAAAATTTAATTAATATATTTATGAACCGATAATAATTTGGACCGACATGCTAAATAAACATATTTGGTCATTGTCTTAATGAAGTCCAAATTAAAAATAATCGATTATTTAATTAACTAAATTGGACCTGTGGGTGTAAAGGTATTTTAGGCCCAAGTGTGGTAACAATGTTGAATTTCATACTATAAATTGAACAGTGGATGGGGTTCGGGTGAAATACTATGTTTGCTATACGGGTTGGTGCCTTCGTAGCCCAAGGTTTGTCTAATGATAGGTTGTCTTTTAGAATCTGGCAACCGTGCAGCTCTCCTAGCTGTTTTCTTTTCTTCAACTTTATTTGAGATACACAACCAAACGTTCAAAATGATGGCGGCATTGAACATACAAGTTTAAAAAGTATCACTGGAGAATAATTTTATGGTGTTTATTATAATAAACAGGGAGAATTATGGTGTCAGATGGTAGATCTTCTCTCTATAGAAATGATGAAGTTAAAGACAGAAATGAAAGGGGAATTATTTATAGAGAATTGTAGAAAAGCCCAATAACTTTCTCACAATGCCAACAAATATAAGCCCCAGGAAGTTAAAGAGTCTTCGACAACTAATTGTTTCCATCGAGCTGGAATCATCTTCGAACATCATCATACTTCACCCCATAGAAAATATGTTGTGGACCTTACATGTCCATGACACATGTACAATAGTATATAATCCATACAAGAATTTCCGACTGAATCCACAAGAGACTTCAAGATTAGCCCTCCAAGACCTATTCATTTCGACCAAATCTATTATGAAATTCTAAGTATTTCAGGTTAAATACAAAGTTATGTCGGGAAAAAATCCGAAAATGTGTCACACATTACCCCTCTCAAAGAATCTTCACGAGGACTAAGGGGGCTATTGATAAGGACCAAATTATCTGAATGGAAAATTGAACAAATGTGTCATTGAACCAAATTTTATTTAACATTATAATGTAATAAAATGTAATAATTATAGGTATTTTACATAATAAGAGCTTTGGATATACTTAGACTTCTAACATGAACACCTAAAATTGGTATTTTACAAATAGTTCTCTCTGTTTCTACAATATGTTTTTATACTGCATAACTTCTGTCTTTTTTTGTTTTTTAGCAATAACATGTGCCACACAGTTCTGCTGATTTTCAGTATAGAGTTTTGTCGGATAATTTGTTAGGATTTTTAATAAGAATCGTGCATATGAATCTGTTTGGAAATACATGTTATTTGAATAGTTTTTTTGCGGTTCTCATCGATAACATCGGTCCATTTTATTCCCTTACTGTTTTGAGTGTTGTATAATTTCGAGCAAACCTGCTCATATGCTATTCTTTCACTTTTCTTTTGGTATCATTTTCCATCATTTTTATATTTTATGTTATTTTTTACCTCATGTTTTGTCACGTGTAAAAGGAATATGTCCACCATTCAATAATACTTGTTGTTTATTTTCTGAAGAAGCAATCTCAATGCCTTTCTATATTGTAAGTTGTCTTCAACATTTTTTACATTCGAGATTAGTATTATAGCTTTCAATTTTACTATGTGTCTTATACTATTTTTGTTTGATTAATCGATTACTTTTGGAATGTTATTTGAATATTGTTATTATTTGTGTCTTTACTTATCGATGAAAGAGGGTTTTTGTTATATTGCAAGTATTATAAAAAATTTAATCAATTCTCATAGACTAAACATGACGAAAAGATTTATTAGTGTACTTTTGGTGTTAGTTTTAGATTTCAGTGTCTGAAAATTCATGAATAACTGAAATGCATATATCAAATTGAATATCTATATTGCTAGCAGGTTGTAAACAACCGTCAAGTTGAAAATTAAGGAACAAAGGAACATATGTATCAAGTTGAAGCCATCAAGTTATGACTATAAGAAAGTTTTAGGAAATGTAGTTGCATATTCTGTATGAAATTCGAAACTTGAAAGTTTTGGTTGAATGTCATTTATTCTCTAATAATATTTTGTATTGAAGAATCGTATTTAGCAAATTATATTATATTTTTAATTTTGGAATCATGAAATGTAACTGGGTAGCTATGCAGGCATATCTACCATATCTTTTAATCCATACTGATATTTAATAACGGGCATATAACAGAAGTTCAATACTGTTAGTGACTGCAACAATCTGTTATCATGCAACATAAGTGCAACAAATGCTGCAACGACGAACACCCTAACAGAATTAACCGTTTTGATAAATTGTTGTCACCCAATTGTAACGAATCTTGCAATGACTTGACCCGGTTTCACCAGGGTCAAATTTTGCAACAACGCTCGTTGCAAAACTATGGCAAAAGAGTTCTTCTGGCAACTGAGTTTGGTTAATGACCCCGCTTAACACAACCGGTGCTTCGGATCTCCAAGTCGTTGCAAAACACTTTTTACAACGGTATTGAAATGATTTTTGTCGTTCTCAGACTATTGTAAAGGCCAGTTTATTCAGTAGTATATTTTTTTTGTGTTAGTGAAACATCCAAAGCTTCAATTTGTTTTAATACATTATCTCATAAAATTATGACAAATTAAGATGGTGTCTTTCATGAGGAAACCACTTAGGATTGGAATGTGAATGAAACTACTAAAGTTATTATCACTATGAGATAACTACAATAGTTATAGATACATACATTACACATACAACACAATAGTTATAGATAAATAAAGCATCTAACATGCACACCTAAAATTGGTACTTTACAAAAAGTTCTCTCTGTTTCTATAATATGTTTTTCTACTCCATAACTTCTGCCTTTGTTGTTTTTTAGCAATAATGGCTGCCAAAATTGCTGCTATTTTCAGTACAGAGTTTTGCGAGATAAATTTTTAGGATTTTTAGTAGGATTCGTGTATATGTTTCTATTAGGAAAGACATGTTATATGAATATTTTTTGCGGTTTTTGGTCTAAGGATAATTACATGTATCATTGTTTCTCATAATCAACATCCATCCTCTTTCTTCCCTTACTGTTTCGAGTGTTGTATAATTTCGAGCAGACTTGCCCATATGTTATTCTTTCACTTTTCTTTTGGTATCATTTTCCATCATTTTTATATTTTATGTGATTTTTTTTCTTGACCTCATGTTTTGTCACATGCAGAAAGAAGATGTCCACCATTTAATAATACTTGTTGTTTATTGTTTAAATATGCAATCTCAATGTCTTTCTATATTGTAAGTTGTCATTTTTTGTATTCTAGATTAGTATTATGAATTTCAGTTTTAATATATTTTGTTTGCTATTTTTATTTTGTTAATCAATTATTTTTGGAATGTCATTTGCATATTTCTATTATCTAGAATCTTTACTTGTCAATAAAAGGAGGTGCTTGTTATATTGCAAATATCATGAAACTTTTACGAAATTCTCATAGATTAAACATGACGAAAAGATTCATTAATGTGCTCTTGGTATTTTTTTTAGATTTGAGTGTTTGAAAATTCATGAATAAGTGCAATGCATATATCAAACCGAATGTTTGTATTGCTAGCAGGTTGTAAACAACCACCGAGTTGAAGATTAAGGAACAAAGGATGTATCAAGTTGAAGCCATCAAGTTATAGCTATATTATAGTGTTAGGAAATATAACTGTGTATGTTGTATGAAATTTCGAAACTGAAAAGGTTTGGTTGAATGTAATTTATTTTCTAATCATATATTGTAATGATGAATCATATTTAGAAGATTATATTATATTTTTTATTTCGAATCATGAAATGTAGCACGGCTGCATAGCTACCTTATTTTTTAATGCATACTAGAATTTAATATATGTCATAAAACGGAAGTGCAACAATGTTACTGACTGCAACAATCTGTTATCATGCAACATAAGTACAACGAATCCTGCAAAGGCGGACACACTAACATAATTAACCATTTTGATAAATTACTGCCACGCAATCGCAACAAATCTTGCAATGACTTGACGGGTTCCACCCGGGTCAAATTTTACAACGACGCTCGTTGCAAAATGGTGAAAAAAGAGTTCCGGTAGCAACTGAGTTTGGTTAATGACCGCACTTAACACAATCAGTTCTTCGGATCTCCAAGCCGTTGCAGAATGCTTTTTACAACGGTATCAAAACATTTTTTGTCTTTCGCAGACCATTGTAAAAGCTAGTTTATCTAGTAGTGTATATTTTATTTTGTTAGTGAAACATCCAAAGCTTCAATTTCTTTTAATACATTACCTCAGAAAATTGTGACAAATTGAGAACAATGTCTTTGATGAGAAAACCACTTGGGATTGGAATGTGAATAAATCTACTCAAGTTCTTTTTTTACAACATTTCTGAAAGTGAACCAGTTCGAGATACCTTGATGGCTGAAAACTATTTAGAAACAACTTTAACAACTCCTGAAATTTTGCCAACAACACGAGAAGTTAATGATTCAACAACTTGATCTCTTCCTCGTATTGCAAAAGACATGCATGAATTAAACTGGATTTAAAGATCCAATCATTCACTTTGTTTTTTTTTCAGATTTCGATCCTAAAACCTTTGAAAGTGTTGTCAAATAAAGAACATGAAAGAAGGTAATGAATGATCAAATTAATACCATTGAAAGAAATGATACCTGGGAGCTGACTAACCTTTCAAAAGACAAAAAACTTTTTTGTCATCAAAACTGGGTCTTCAAAACAAAACTGAAAGAAAATGGTGAAGTTGACAAGTATAAGGCACGTTTGGTAGCTAAGGGATATAAGAAAGAATATGGGATTGACTATACATAAATTTTTACTCCTGTTGCAAGACATGATACAATCAGACCGGTGATCGCATAGGCAGCACATAATATTTGGCCTCTTGGTCATATTTAGATTGGAATGATCATAAAATGTATAGGATAAAGAACTATTTATGGCTTAAAACAAGCTCCACGAGCTTGGTATAATCGTATTGAGGCTTATTTTTCTAAAGAAATCTTTCAGAAACGTCCATATGAACACATACATTTTGTTAAGATTGAAGTTAAGGGGAAACTGCTCATTGTTTGCTTATATGCAAACGATCTCATATTTACTGGAAATAATGGTGTCATGCTTAAATAACTCAAGAAATCCATGATGAATGAATTCAAAATGTATGATCTTGATACGATGCATTATTTTCTTGGCATATAAATGTAGCAAAAGAAGTATGTACAAGATATTTTAAACAGGTTTTGGATAAAAGATTATAATTTTGTAAGCCCTCAAACTGATTTTGGCTTGAAGCTACACAAAGACATGAAATGAATAAGGTCGACATTACACTTTACAAGAAAATTGTTGATAATATGATGTATTTAACTACAACAAAGCAAGATATAGTGTATTATATAAGCCTAATAAGTATATATGTAATCCAACAGAAATGCATTTGTTATCTGCCAAAAGAATCCTTCTTTCCTTGCAAGGAACTAGAGATTTTGGGATATTTTACAAGAAGGGAAAAAATTAAGGGGTTTATTGACAGTAAACATGCATGAGATCAAGATGATAGAAATAAAACTTTAGACAATGTTTTAAGTTTGGCACAGAGGTTATTTCATAGTCTTCTAAGAAACAACAAATTGTCAGCTTGTCAACTACAAAAACTGAATTTACTGATGCAACACCTTATGCTTGTCAAATTGTCTGGTTGAGAAGAATTCTTGAAGATGTCCAGTTCAAGCAAGTGGAAGCTACTACAGTTTTTTGTGAAAGCAGCTCAACAGTTAAACTCTACAAATGTAAAATATTATCTTTTAAGAAATCTCAGTAATGAGGGAACAATCAAACTTGTTTGTTATCGAAGTGAAGACCAAGTTAGAGATATACAGACCAAACATATCAAGTTAGATAAATTTACAAAGTTGTGTGTTCTATTTGGAACGTGCCCACGTACGACATTAAAAAAAGACTTTGCAGATGGTTAATTCTTATTTTTAAATCGATATCTGCAAATTTTAGTTTAAAAAAACCATTAATGTTTAAACTTCTGATTTCATATTTATCATTTTATTAAAAAATATAATTGGTAGTACATTGAACCAAATCTTTAAGATTTATTATATAAATGTGTAAAGCTTACTTACAAATATTTACTTACAAATAAAGCTTACTTACAAATATTTACTTACAAATATTTAAGACAAATGCTATAATATTTTTTACGATTGCATCACTCACTTCACATACATAAATAAAATATGTATAAAATACAAAAGTTATGAGTTTTAGTTGTTAATTTTAGATCAATAAAAACACCAACACTGAAACATATTTAGAGGAGCGAAGACGTGGAACCCAATCAATAACACAAACCAAAAACTTCAACTTTCAGCTTACGAAGATTTATTTCTCTATTAAGCCGATCTATACAGCTATCATTGAAATGTATGTGACAACAAAGATACAAATGAACACGAAATTGTGCTGAGTAAAACCTTCACATCCAACATCTGCAACAAAATAAAACGTATTTTTAACTATTGAACAACTTATATATATATAAACTCGATAAGACATCCAATAGAGTTTATAGTAACAAGAAGTGTAGCATCGGATTTAATGAAGGCCTAACAGAGCCAAAGCATTGAGGTGGATCAGTAAGGATGAGAAATTTTCTGTCGATTTCATACGGTAAATTCTTTTAATGATAAAACCGAGAAAAAACAAAATTATATTAATACAATTAATCTCTCATTTTAAAAACTAAAATACCTATAACCATGTTTTTTGGTGTAATTATAATTAATTTTGTTTTTGTTAGGCTTATTTTATAAAGAATTTACCATATGAAATGGACAAAAAATTTCTCATCCTTACTGATCCACTAACATTGTTATCCACCATGCTTTGGCTCTATTACACCCTCCTTAAATCCGATGCTACACTTCTTGTTACCATGAACTCTATTAGATGTCTAATCGACTTTATTTATATATATATATATATATATATATATATATATATATATATATATATATATATATATATATAGATCAATAGTTTAAAATATGTATTTTTATTTGTTGCCGAAAGCTGAGAAACCGTATATATAGTCGATTTATTTGTTGATGGATGCATATAGTATAGACCACCACGTTGTCTACTTGAGCCAATCATCTTCCCCGAAACCAAGTCCTGCAAAATACAATAGTCACGAAAGAAAATGATGCAACAATTATGTTCTTTGGTCAGTTTGCTAGCTGAAATTATATTTAAATTAAAGGAAGGTACACACAAGACATTTGCAAGGGTTAATTTCGAATTAAAATTAATTGTGCCAGTGAGAGTGATTTGCGGTGTTGCACCATTTTGTAAATTAACATTAGTAATAGTGGAAGGCTTGGGATCAATTAAGAGTGATATATGAGAGACAATATGATCTGTGGCGCCAGTATCCAAAATCCAAGGACTTGTACTACTAGAATTAACAGACACAATAGTAGATGAAATCAAACCTGTTGCAGACGCATATGCATCAACATTACCAGAATTATTGTGATCCAATGTATTGATTGCTTGTGCTAATTGTTGTATTTGTTCGGCAGTAAACCCTTGAACGATGGTATTAGTGTTGAAAATCTTTGAGGTACTGGTATGGATTTCCCGATGGAAAAGTGTAAGAATAGTCAGCCATGGTGATAAAAAAATGTGTTTTTTTTAAATTGTAGCTTTTTTTATAAGAATGATAAAATAAAGACAATTAGGAATTTTGATCTCATACCATGATAAAAATAAAGATGTGTATTTTAGGTAAGAAAATAAATAAAAAGAGACTTAATAAAATTTAATATTATTCTCTTGTTTGAATGATTCACAAAGTGCTACGGTAAGAATCTATATATATATATATATATGGACTACATCTATAACTGATTATGACGAATTATGACCATAATTAATATGATCATACCATTATCTTAATGGACCATAATTAATACAGTAAGACCGCCTAAATATATGATTGTAATTAGTGTAACAATCAATCTATCTTAATTACTTTATAATAAATATAAATCTAATTTAATAATACTGCATTTTTTTATTTTTTTAAATATTCAAAAAAATTATTTTAATTACAAAATCAAAATCAAATTATATTCATATTTATTAAAAAAATATATTTTAGTGCGTTTTTATTATATCTACATTTTGGAATTAAAATTTTGGAGGATTCCAATACCGTCTTGTATAAGAATTAAATACTATCTTTTATCCAAATAAATACATTTGGATTATCATTACATCTATTTGTCTATACTTGGACGCAGGTTTATATTATATTTCTTTACCTTTTCCTCTTCCATTATTGGTCTTGCGTCACTATAAGTTGACCCATACAAATTCCTTTTGCCATATATTTATAAAATTCCTTAAGCTAATAATTTCCTCTTTTAACCATATTCGAAAATGATCCCGCTTCGGTCATGTTTGGCTCGACCTTTAGCTTCGGTCATGTTTGGCTAGGATCCTCTAATTTATCGGTTAGTAACTCTGGTATCAATTTTTTTATTTAAATATTGATTTGTCTCTCTTCATTTATACCAAAAAGTTCGGAGACCTTCACATATACAATGACGGTTCGAATCTTTTCATAAATACTATTTATTGATCATATCTTATATCTTATGTTATATTGACCGTTGTAAAATAAGTCCAAGAAAATAACCATGCATATTTTTTTTGGTTTGGTAACTTTAATTTTTTTGTTCGAGACTAGTTTAGCCTAGACATAGACAAATATAAAATTTTAGAATTGATAAATGACCAACATCATTTTTGTGGTGGAGATCCGATTATTTTTAGTTATATATAAAAGAAGGAAAATACAAGAAGTAATATTTTTTACAAATGGTATAACAACACTATGTTTAGACGGAACGCGATATTGCAAGATGATCAGATGTCGAACATGGAGTACCAGAATCCTGGGAGCCATACTCAAAGGTGACTAATATGCACTATAGATGGAATGCCTGATAGGTCATCAAGCAAGAGGCTTATCAATGAACAACACAGTGTCATCTATAAATGGAGTGCATGATGGTTCACCAAGTAGGATATGGATCTGTCTATATCTGAATCCGAAATCCGAAATTATTATCCGAGTCTGAATCCAATTTTTATATATAATATATCCGAATTTGAACCCGACATATATTATTCGGATACGAATAATATCTAAATCCGAATCTGACCGATGAATTTAAAAACTGGAACCGAACCGAAACTGATAAAAATCAGTTAGTTTTACTAAACCGATAACAACTTCAATTTATTTTTTAACTAATTGCACTATGAAACAAAATTGATCGTGGTCAACAATTATATCTATAATCTTTTGACAAATTTTAGTAAGTGACTTAAGAATCTTTCATATAAAGTTGGTTTATTGTCTCATAGCTTATATAAAACAACGTAGGATACAGCTATCGTCAAATTTTGTACACAAAACTTTATTAATAACACTTTTAAACGATATCCTAATATAAAATAAATTTTATGAAAAAACCAAAACATATGAGTTATGTTAACATTTCAAAATAGTGGAAGAACATCCAGTAAACTAAAGCAGTAAATGAATTATCTTATAACAGTTGCAACGGAGGTTATGAAGGTCATATCCTTTCATTTTCGAAATGTACGACATTTCAGTCTCAGAAAAAGCTAAATACATATGTAAGTAGGACCTATTGCACTATTTTCTGTGACATTTTAATCATATTAATTTAATATTTTATTTCCAACCAAAAACATTATCTATTAGCAAACTCGCAGTTGAAATGTTAATTCGACTTTTCCCCTTAAGTGCTAAGCATGCGAACGATATGATGAAGAGATTTTTTATTATTTCGTATATATTTGTGGTTTGGACCGTAGAAGAAAATTTTTATTTTCAAAGTGGCATGGATGGTGGTCTTGACATTCTAGATTTTAGGATTTGGAATCAGACGACGGATCTTAATTTTTTTTTTGTCCATTTTGAATGATTGTCTTCAATTTTGAGTAAATAAATTCTCATACAGAATAAAACTAATCATTGGTCGCGCACGGTTGCACTACTAGATCGAAAGTGATTTGGTCTGGATGACTAAATTTTTAAAATTTCGTTTCGAAAGTTTGAGTTCGTGCCAAACATGCTTTTCGTGTTCTCGTGTTGGTTATGATTTCGTGTTAAACAAATTAAGTTTGACCATGTCGTAATCATGTTTGTGAACCTGACACGAATTTCAGATTCGTATCGGATTTGGAATTGTTTTTTATTTATTTTTGTGTTCGATTTTAATTTTTCATATTCCATGGAGTCGATGAGATCATCATTTTGGTGCTATAGATGCTACAACTTTATCTGTATCCAGATTTAGCCACAACATCCAGATTTGTTGAGGAAATAATCTAAATTTTGTTTGAAGGTTTTTTTTGACAAATTTTTGTATATTTTAAAATCTAATATCATATTTTTATAAAACAATAAAATAGATAATATATAAAATTTCGAATATCATATATTTCGAATACGGATATGGAAGTATCCGTTATTTTTTATACAAATCTTAATATTATTAAATTTATTTTAAATATAAATATTAGATTTGATACCAAATATTTCAATTAAATATCAAATATTTCAAATTGTTTCGACACTACTATAAACCGCCCTTCTCTCTTTAATTAACTCTATTTAACTTACTTATTTTTATCCCTATTTTTTTTTACAAATTTATCGTCATAATTATTTTCAGTGGCCCGACTTTTATTGGACCAAATTATAACATAAAACATCACATAGTAACTGTGCGACCAACATCAACGAAAACCCAATATTCGAAAACCACCAAAGCAGCCTCATTTCACACAAATTCAAACACAGAAACATAGATCCTATCAAAACTAACAATAATACAACACTAATCTAACAAAACAATACATAAAATCATGCAAAAATCAAACTTCTGAAATCGAAACCTAAAAACCTAATTTTCAACAGTTTATACCCAACGAAATCTAAAAAAAATTATAACATGAGGTTTGTATTATTTAACTTTACGTTTTCCTCAGTTTGAATTCTTGAAAAAAATCGAGTTAGAGTTTCGGTCGATTCTTGAGTGATTAAGAGGTTTCTAGAGAGAAAGAGAAGAAAAAATGGTGATAGATTTATCAAACCCTTTTATACCTAGATTTTCTGAAGATGACAAATTTGTCCAAAATTAGGTGAGAAATATATTAAATGGATATAAGATCTAGCTGTCTAAGATATATTAAAATACAAATAATTTCTAGCATCGCCCCAAATTATATTATATTTATTGATTTTTTATTCTAAAATAATTAAGTTATTATATTTAGTATTTCTAATAAATTAATTACATTTTTGTTTTCGTTAAACAATTTCGTTATTCAAGATTTGAAATTATCGAAGTATGAAAAATAGACCCCCTCACTAAGTGTTTTAACAGAAACTTCGTTTTAGTGTCTTGACCTTTTAGGAGTTTCAAAATCATAAATTGTTAAAAGTTCCCTCCCTTTCGCTCTTTCTCTACCTTCCACTCGACATCATCATCATCATTGAGATTGCGTCTTTTTTCAGGTATCAATGGTTATGAATTCGTATTCTTATAGATTGTTCTTTGGCTTCAGATTGAGCTCTTTATATGTTTCTATGTATGAGTGTTCCTTTTCGTCATACATTAGATGATCTGTGATGTCTATGCTCAATCCATAGGTTGTGTGACGAACTTATCAAGAAACATTTAGGACTAATGAAATGTGAATCTGTTTTTTTTTATATATATATATATTATTATCAAGAAACCGATTATTATTTTTTTGTTATAGACAGAATGAGCAACAAAAGACGTCAGATTGGAGAGGATTATTCTTCAGACATCTTCAGTCACTTACCTAATGATATGATAGAGTGCATTTTATACAAGTTACCCATCCAAGATGCCGCAAAAACAATGTTATTATCTACCGACTGGAGAGACAACTGGTTTTCGCGGCAAAGTTTTATCTTTAAAGTAAAGGATATGGAAGGCTGTTTTCTTTCATTTCCGCCATCAAAGTTTGCACATGAACTTGCTAAAGTTATTGATAAAATTCTGTCGATGCATGAAGGCCAAATACATATGTTTGAGCTCCACGGTTGCGGTGTGCAACACTCTGTAAATATTGATCTATGGATGACGCATCTTTCTGAACATGGCATTAAGGACTTGGCTCTTCACTTAGAACCAAATGGGGAACGGTATTTGTTAAAGTTTTAGTTGTTTTCTGTTCAAAATTTATGTTTGAATAGTGAAGAACTTATAGACATGAGTATATTTCCATTAAAAAGCTCCCTTATAATAGATAAAATTGTTCAACAAAAAAGACTGGCTAATTGTCGACTATGGTTATCCCAAACTTGGATATTAAGAGGAGGTGGTCATCTATTCGAGGTAATTTCATCTTCTATTTACTACTAAACTATGGCTCTTTTGGCTACTCTTCTTATTCAAGTCTTGATGTATGCGGAAGTTTAGACAAGAATCCACACTTCACATTTGTCAACCTTCATATTTTAAATGTTTGACAATCTACGTTTTCACAAGTTGGATAATAGTGTCTTCTCTGCTTCGCTTGATAAGAAGCTCACCAAATCTAAAATGACTTCTTGTCGTCATGGTGCGTCCTGACTCTAGATTCTTATAAACTAGTTTTATAAGTTTGTATAAATACTTATTTTTTAGTCGAATTTTGTTTGTAGGCTAATCCTAGCTCAACAGGTTCGATTGAGCCCGTGATAGAGTACTTTAGGAGAGAAGACTACACACGTGATGAGTTTTTAAAACTTAGATATGTGGAGCTCGACAAAATATCCAGGAAAAAACATATGATGGATTTTATCAAGTTCATTCTAGCCAAGTCACCAAACCTTCGGAGTTTGACAGTTGAACCCAGCCAAAAATGTCAGTCGGACGAAATCAACAGTATTTCAAGCGACGTAACCAAACTTCGCCGATCTTCACAGCATGCTAATGTTGTTGTCCTAACGAATACATATGAGAGTGAGGTACTTCGGTTTAAACAGTTTATATCTTAAGTTGTACTTATAATAAACTCGGAATACTGTTTTCTTATTTCAACTATTGGATTGATAAATTTTAACCTTATTTCGATTAGCGTACGCTTGGAAGATGAATATTTATAACTTAATCCTTATATAGGTCTCGCTCATAACTTAATCCTTATATCACTACTTAATCTCAAATGCAAATTTATTTATTTTTATTAAATTTTTAATATTTATTTATTTTTACTCCACTATTTATAAAATTGATGATCAGTTAAATGAATACTGTAAGGAAAATGTGTATTTCATAAAAATATCTTTAGTTTTTTTTTTGTGTGAAAAAATATAAAATAAAATAAAATGTATTCATATAAGTACCTAGGACATCCCCGAAGAATTATAATATATATAAGGAGGTCGATAGACAAGACTGTGCTAAAACAAACATAGTAGGAATGACAGAAACAACAGAGATAAACTAGAGTAACTAAAATAATGTAACAAGGGTCAATCGAGCCGACATAGAGCAACTCCAAGGAATTCCACACCAATGGAAGGCAACGGACGAGACTGAGCACGAGGAGGAGACCTGCAAATAAAGTAGAAAATAAATAATTAAACTAAATTAAAAGTAGTTACATAGGTCAGCCAATCTTGGTGCCATGGAATCTAAACTGAAGATCAGATAAGATTCGGTAAGAAACCCAAGAGGGATTGGCCGGATGGGAACAAAAAATTCATGAGTTCCTCTCTTTCCAGACGTGATATATTACCGCGCTAAAGCAAGAGCGCCAAATGTGACGGTTTCGAGAGTCAGACCAATTTGACGCCTCACAGACGGAAGACTGCCAACACGAATCGGGAAAAGGGAAACCAAGTTTTTAAACTAGCAAAGGTCCATATACTTTGAGTGAAACTATAGTCAAAGAGGAGATGAACAATAGTTTCATAAGTAGAGTTGCATAAGACACAATCAAGTGGGGTATTGAAACCCCAATTGAGAAGCTTATATCTGGTAGAAAGTTTGACCAGGATAGCGAAGCATAAGATAAATGAGTGATGAGGAATATTGAATATATTCCATACTAACCCGGCCCACCCCACAACAGAGGCAGGCGTACGAATAGCGTTATAGGTATCCTTGATTGTGAAACTATTGCAGTCAACCTTCACAATCGAAAAAGGAACATCACATGGGTTGATATTAGGAGGGGCCATGGTGAGAAAGATGTTGATGATCTCCAGAAGATTAGAATGACTTCTAGCTCTAACCAATCTGAATTTTAGAGGTCAATTCCAATGGCCATCGAGAATGATATCCGATACCTAGAGGTTTTCCCGAGTCGGGAATCCTTGATGATATTAGTACCATAATGCAAAGCAAGAGAGATAGAGAGGAGCCATGGATCATACCAGAAGGAAGTACTCGAACCATTGCCAATAGCAACCCTGTACAAATTACTAGCCAACGGGCGAAGATGATAAATTTTCCTCCAAATCCAAGAAGATGATGAACCAATAGAAAGATCCTTTAATTTGTTATTGTTGATTTTTTTATCCAATCACACAAGATAAGGTGATTGTCATTATTAATACTAGACCAGCGATTCTTACGAAGAGCTGCCTGATTGCAGATATTTAAATCTAGGATCCCGAGGCCGCCCTCTTTTGTGGGAGATCTGATATTAGACCAGCCCACTTTGGTCCCATGAATTTTCATTGCGGAACCCGACCAAAGGAAAAGAAGTAGGTTCTGAGTCAGCTCTTTAATGATCCTAGAGGGGAGGATGAATATGAAGGACCAGTAAACTTGAGCAGCATATAACACAAATTTGATAAGTTGGAGTCTACCCGCATAGGACAGATGCTTGGATGTCCAATAATTAGTCCTTGCGGTAATTTTATAAACAAGAGGACGACAATTCGAGTGGGTAAGACGATTTATAAGAAGGGGTACTCCCAGATATTTGACTAGGAGAGAACCTTCCATATAACCCATAATAGACAGAAGCTTAGAGCGAAGAGGATTATTGATACCCAACAGAAAGATATGAATTTTTGAAGGGTTTACTTTTAGACCGAAAAGGGAGAAGAAATCATCCAGAGCCTCTTGATGAGAAGAAGGAGTTGACATCACCATGACAGAAAATCATAAGATCGTTTGTAAAACAGAGATTTGTAATTTTGAGTTTGTGACACTTCTAGTGAAACCAAATTTTTTTGTCATTACTCTTCTCTTTGACGGTACTCGAAATGACTTGCATAACAAGGACGAAAAGAAAAGGAGAAAGCGGGTCCCCTTATTTGAGACCCTTTCTACCTTTGAAGTTACTGTAAGAATCTCCATTAATATTGATGGAGTAAGAGGGGGAGGAGATGCAGTTGATAATCCAAGTGATCATCTTAACTAGGAAGTTCATCGCCACAAGAATGTCAAGGATGATATGCCGACGGACATTATCAAAAGCTTTCATGAGATCAATTTTAAGGGCTACCCTTTTACCTGCACAATTAGTATGATAGCATCTTAGAAGTTCTTGGGAAAGAAAGATGTTATCGGAGATATTCCTATCAGAGACGAAAGCTGATTATAAATTATCAATCAGATAAGGGAATGAATTCTTAATTTTATTAGCTACGATTTTAGAGATGGTCTTGTAAACAACATTACAACAAGGAATAGGTCTAAAATCTGCAGCCACAGAAGGAGAATCCTTTTTAGGAATGAGAGCAATAAAAGTGGAGTTCCAAGAGGTTTTCAGAATTCCAGTTTGGAAAAACTCTAGGACACCATTACAGATATCTTTCCCAACAATATTCAAGGTGGATTTGAAGAAACTAGAATTGAAACCATCAGGACTAGACGATTGATTATTATCAATACTATAAAGGGCAGACTTAATCTCCTCGTTAGTGATCTCACGAATCATTGAGGTCGTGTCAGTATCATTGTCATTAGAGGAAAGAAGAGATGAAACTTTCTCCAACCCCGGATAACCAGCAGGATGCCTAGTACCAACGGAGTCCTTAAAGTATCTCAGAATAATCTTAGAAATACTAGCGGGAGTTGAAATAGTGATAGCATGGTCATTATTGTTGTGGAAACATTTGGTATTTTTATCACCAAGCTTAATTCTGTTTTCTCTAGATTTTTTCTTAAGGAAAGATTCTTCAGCACGACTAAGAAATAGTAGAGAGGTGGATGGAAACTTAAATTTGTACGAATCAAGGCTCTATCACGTTGAGTTTGTCTACCACAGACACCAAAAAATGAGTACATGCATAGTGATCTAGAGTAAACGCAGAGAAGCCAATATAGGGAAATCCTGATTTTCTTTATCAAAATTCAACTCAAAAAAGTCTGAAAACAAAATTAGGATTTGAGGCACCTTAAATAGGAATTGCCCAAATCCCTAATACAAAATATGGAAACAAAAATAAACATAATAAAATATTATCCTATTAAATCTGAATGTAATCAGATTTAATTTGCTATCTTAAATAAACCCTTAAAATATAAAAATAAACTAAAACTATAACTAAAACAATAAAATAATTGAATTTAAATAGTAGGCTACATCATCCTCTCCCGGTTGAAAAGAATTCTCCCTCGAATTCACCCATTTTTGTCTAGGCAAACAGAAATATCATCCACTAAGACATTTGCTCCCTTCGTTAGCTATTGTACAAACCTAGCCTTCAACGCGAAAGCACCAAAAGAAAACCAATCATTTTCCAGCAACTCAAGCCTTGCTTCCATGGTGAAGACAAAGACAACTGTTCCATTTTTTTGTAAAATCTAGGAAAGCAAGCATTCAGACGGCACGTCAGTCCTCATATGCTTCCTTATGTGCAGTCTCAATTCCATTTCTATATCTTTCTTTTGAAGTTTTCTCTTAGCAACTTGCAGGACACGAGGACAGTATTCACCCAAAGCCCAAATAGGATAAATACTTATATATATATATACATCATAAGTAATAATGCAATTATTAATGAACACTCTCAAAATTTCATGCTGTGAAAAATTATCATTCTCCATCTGCGAGTTAAAGAAGCTTTTGTCTGCCTTGTGCAACAGTGTTGGGTCTCTCTCAACCTGCCTAACCCCAATAATATAAAATAATACCATGACGTATTGACTACATGAGAAAGATAACTTTCTCCCCAACCACCTGAAATAAGTTGTGTTGTTAGCAGAAAATCACATGATTTACGGATGGGTTTTCCAGTCTCTTTAAACTGGTTAAAAAGTAGCTGCTTAGAAACTCAAAAACTTGTGACTGTCTTATGATCCACGAGGTCAAATTGTGTATCTCTTCTTATTTGGGCGGCAAGATCCTCGTCAGCAAGAACAAAACCCATATCAAGTCTAAAAGATTGCGGACAAGCCCACTGGTGTAACCATCTCAAAGTATGTTCGAAGTCATGCCGTGTCTCGTCGAGGTAAAGATTAATGTTTGATAAAAAATCCTCTGTCAACTTCTTCCATGCTGATTCATCAATTGTTATATACCATGGATCTGTATGTGTCACAAGACAGTCATCACCAGAACCCGACATCACCCGCTTCTCATGCTTAATGTAGATGACTGCCTCACCACTCGCTATAAGCTTCGTCTTGCGCAATGGATTTATTTCTTGAACCCTTCTGCTAGTAAATTCACCCACAAGGATTGTGCCCTCCGTAAATCCTTTCAAATATGCCAGCCTTTGGTTTTCCATTAGCTTAGCTTCACCATTTTGGCTTTTGATTTTCAAATCCAGGCAAACGTTGTCTGACAACTTGTCCCCCCCGGTATCAGATCCAGAAGGTTTCCGGATAGAGCTTGTAACTAGCCAAAGTAAGGCATGATGAATTGTCACACCTCCTCATGAATCCCGCTGAAAATATGCTGCTTTCATAGAGGCGACATAAACTCTTGAGACTAGGGACGCCAATGTTGTAAAAAATGTTTGAGGTAGTATCCTCCCAGCATGCCGATTTTAACTTAAAGATTAATGTACCTTCAATTCCATGTCACTTTGCAGAATATGTGGGTCTTTAAGAAGACGTCGAATGATTGTAGACGCAACCTTGTCATATGCAGGGAAGAAACAAGTTCTTACAAAACTAAAAATAGCTCGACTTATTAATAAGAACAATCAGCAGTAGACACTGAAAGACGAGGCGGCAATTCATATCCAACCTGCGAAATGCTCTGTCTACGTACAACGCCACATATATGGGGAATACGTGAGGAATGCATATTCCGCAAGGTAATATGCTTCGCTGGGATCTCATTTAGTAAAAGCTAATCCATGTTATTATCATACTATACAAGACTAGGAACAAGTATACACCATGCAAGCGTTAAATAACTATAATTATTGTATACAATAATATCGGTGATCTCTCTACCAAGTAGTTGAAAAAAATAATTTTCTTGAAAGAGCCAATTAAAAAGTATCATAGCCCGTGCGTGACCACCGTACCTTGAGGCCTTCCCCAAGAAATGACCAACACACGTGACATAATCAATTGGTGTTTTCATTAATTTACTATGAGTTGTCTCTCCCAGTATACGGTCAATTGCGCCGCCCTTTGTTACACCTACTGCCCCAAGAGACTGTGTTATATTTTTAATCATATCAAGGCGATCAACATCCCCAATGACTTCGGAAACTGGTGTCCACTGCAAACAAACCTTTTCAATGCCATACGTATTAACCTTCTTAGGTATTATTCGGCTGCATCCGACAAATAAAATAAAACCAGAGATAATGTCGAACAATTTATGAAGGTCTAATAAGCTTTGACAATTACAGCAAGCTCTCGCCGCAAAAATAGCGGGAAATTCAACAAAATCCCAAAGACCAGAGAAAGCTTCAACTTCACTTCGTAAATTCAGTATACCAGTGATGTTCTGCAGCGTCGTTTTGCTGTTAGCAATATTCAGCGCAAACATGAGTTGAAGGAGGAGTTGGCTGCTTGTAAACAGACCTCTACTATGTCTGTTTTGGTTCTGAATACTTTGGGAAACTCGAGAAAATCTGGGATGAGTTGAGCGGGTAGGATCAAGAACTGTATTAATCCAAAATCCCCATCCTATAATTACAATAATAGTGTATATATATAGTGTGGCAGAAAGTAAACCCTAGAAACCCTAGCCCATATACAGATTAATATTAAATAGCCCATATACATTTTAACACTGCCCATATATTATTGATTCTAACGTTGACACTGTAACCGAAAGAGAAGTCTTTTACTCTCGCAGTCAACGAGAATAATAGAACCGAAGAAGCGAAGAAGTGCGTCGAGATAGAGTGGAACACTCGGAGCCGACGATACTCGAAACCGGTAAAACAGCCAGGACCGGTGAAAGAAAAGACTGAAAACAAAAAGCTCAAAACTGGCTAAAAAAATAAAAACCAAAGCAATCGCATCCAGCTTGATAATAAAAAGATGTAACTTATTATGGTTTTCAGATAAAAGAACCTGAAATGCAAAAAAAAATTCAGAAAGTAACGGTTATTAGTAATAAAATAAAGAGAGAGGAGAGACTTTTCTCTCTCTCTTCTTTTATCTTTTAAAAAATATCTCTAGTTTTGAATATGTTGTAAATATTATAACTCTCTTTTCTTCAAAAGTTATAAAACACGATTCCTTTACAATATTTAGATGTTTTATATATAAAATATTTGACAAGATCTTTCTTCTTGAAACTCCAAAAACCTTTTCTTGAATTTATAATTTGAACCAAATTTAAAATTTGAATTATATTAATATTATTACTAAACGTATGATCATTTATATAAAATAATTAACAAATAAAAAAAATAATAATTAAGCAATAAAAAGAAAAAGAATGGTTTTAGTACGTGCGAACGAGTCTTTTGTAATGATTGCGTAAAAGCTATAGATTAAAAAGACTTCGAAAAGTCTTGAAACTCATTGTATACAAATATATTTAAGGTTACTACGAGGATTTTACATCTTATAATATCCTCTCAAATGTCTTTTTAAGTCATATTTTTTTTATAAAAGTTTTGTCTAATACTCCCTCAGATTATCATTTGCCAGGGTGAGTGTAGTTTATGAAATTGCAACGTTTGGAATAATGTTGCGTGCAATTATAGCTTGATTATATGAGCCACGGTACCGGAGCAAACTATGTGCTTGTTGTAGTTATACGATTTTGTTACGATTGCAATATATATTTATTTATTTATTACGATTTTTTTAAAAACTAAATTTTAATTACGCATGGTTTATATGTAAGATTTAAATGCAATTAAATTTTATTTTTATCATGCATGAAGTGGTAAGTTATACGTTTAAAATATTTTGGTATTTGAGTTCGTTAAAAAATATGGTGTTCATTTCTCTTAAGTTATTTGCAACCTCAATGAGATGGAAAGCGCACTAACACATCGATTGTATCACTCCTTATTTGAGTCTTTATCTCAAAGATGTCTCTAAATATTTGCCGTGTGATTAGATGTAAACATAATCATCTATTCATAAAAGATTGATGTTATGTTCAACAAGGTAAACACTTCGGTTGTCTAAACGTTGGAGATGAATTGATAACCAGATAAACACCATAGGTAAGCAACAATACAAATAATTATTATAGTGTCCAACGGGGTATATTCGTGTACAACTGATATTTAATGCTGAATAATTTTATTTATATGTTATATTGGAAGCAAATTAGTCCAAAAGAAGATTAATATGTTGGTCCAAAGTTTCTCATTTAATATTAAACGAACTCTATAATAATTTTAATACCGAAATATATGTCTCGATATTAGAAACCATAATAAAATAAATGGTATAGTTATCAATGGGTTATATCTGTATAAATCCACATCTTATATTCATTTTTTAAAATCGATAAATTCAAAGAAATAATAAAAATACCTCAATGAAAAGTTTAGCCAATAGTTATAATACAAATAACGAACATGGTTCTTCGTGACGAAACAACGTTTAATAATTTTTGTTTAACCGTTGCGATGTTATCAAAATAAAATTACCTCATCCCCTAGTAAGCCCAACTTTAGCTGTTATGATATTTATTGAATTGTTATAGTAGCTTGGCACCCCTGGTTTTTTAAGAGGCAATAATTTGAATTTTACACGTTTCTTGATCTTTCCGGTCATATCGCAGCACAAAATTTTGGTTTTTGCTGCAACAATACGATTTTTTAACCTCTTTATTTTGAACAACTACTTACATCTCTACTTACTTTGTCTTTCAATTTTGGATTGATTCTGTTAGGAAATCGATCGTATGAAGATAAATACTTTCATGTTCGATAGAAACAAAAAATTGAAATAAAATATAAAAGAAAACCAAAACACACACAATAGTATTTAACATGGTTTAGATTGTGAAAATAATCTTATATCCCCTTGCAATAGACATTTTATTTTATTAATAAACGAGATTACATAAAGACACTCCAAACAAAAAAAGTTCAAACACTCTATTACAAAACTCTAACGGTTTACAAAAATAACGCGCTCGATGAAACTCTTTATTGAGTATTTGTCTCTTAGTTCACTTCTCTATAAATCTCCAAAACTTTCTTTCAGTTGAAGAATACATAATTGTCTCACAAGTCTCATTTTGCTCATGTTACATGGTTCGTCACAAAATCCTAGGTTTATGTTTTATCTAATATTTATAAATTTAGGGAAAACCATAATTCTCAAACAAAATCTTCAAATTAAGTCTCATTAATCAACAACTATAACAAAATCTTCATAATAAAATAAGATTAAATAAGAAATTCGGATGGATTGGAAACCTAATTAAATATGAACCTTATTAAATAAAAAAATCAAGTTCAATAAAAAACTTAAACCCAACAACATTGAAATTCATCATGATATAATTCGCTAGACAAATTTGGACAAAAGCATCGACAAACATTTACCTCCGACCTACACGTTTGACCAAATTGTTGGTCCAACAAAAATTAATCGGACCTATAAATTCCAACAAATGTTTTTACCCCTAATTATTCATCCAGTGTCTGGCTTGAGATGTAATCCTTCAGTGTTACATCAATTGACATGATTACTTAAAACCTATTCCTAACAAATTCCGACGATACATGCACGTCTTCAAACTGATCATTTTATTTAGCTAATATTTCAATAGATGAATAAACAACCAAAAACATATTTGAATATAAACGTCGTTTCTATTTATCAGACTATATTTGCACGTTTCTTGGAGCAATTCTGCTCTCTGAGAGTCAGGGTGGGACTTTCTCCAAGACACTTTCAAACCTTTGTGATCAAAGCTTACCAGTGACCATGGTTCTTTGGCCGCATGTGGAGTAGCACTCCCTTGACAGATCAATGATCAGAAGCCCCGATGCATGCATCAAAACCGGATGAAGAATATCCCTTGCATGCAGCAGAAACCAGAGCTTCATTTGACGAAAACCCCAGGTAATCACCAATCTTAACCATAGTTTCTTCACACATAACCAAAAGATGCTTTAGTTACTCCCTTGACAGATCAATGAGTCGAACCCCATAGCTTGCCTCAGAACTAGTCGAAGAAAACACTTGCATGCAACAGATAACAAAGCTGCATTGGACGAAAACCCAGGTAAACTTCTATCTTAACCTTGAATGTATCGTACATAACCAACTCCTAGGCCTTCCAATAAAGTTATAGCCCGGAGTTTGTTAGGGATTTCGGTTTCATCAAGGAGGAGATTTCTTATTCAGTTTCTTAATGTGTTTTACCATTAAATCCGCGGATGCATCATGTTCTCTGAAAACATGGTTAATTCTCATGTTAAAGGAGATAAGCTTGTAGCAGATGGTAATCAGACCTTTAACAAAATTTTGGTCAGGACACTATAGTTCGTTTCAACATCCAGACAATTAAACCCCTTTTCATATCACAGAAGGAGACCGTCAAGTATAGCTCTGGTCTCTGCCACAATAGGTCTACATTTGCCATATGTTGAGCCATAACTGAATAGGACAGTACCAGCAGAATCTCTGAAAATTCCACCACCATAGCTTTCACTAGTCCCATCACAAGCCCCTTTTGAGTTAAGTTTGTATCTACCAAGGTTAGGACACATCTAACCGATGGAAATAGGAATGTTTGGCCTATCCAACTGATTAAAACAGCCAAACAATAATCCTGTATCCTTATTTTTTCCCAATGTTTGGGTTTTAGAAGTTTAACACTATCCATGCTAGAAAGAAAATAGAGAATATGACTGATCATACTAGCAGTAGAGATATCATTGTTTTCTACTTTTTTGTTGTTCCTAGCATTCCAGATTACTCAAGCTAACACAGTTGGTATGATGGTACGAATGTGAACTCGTTTGCCCGTAGACCAACACCAGTTTCTAACCATATGAGAGATAAACATGTTTGTGAAAATCTGAACAGTAAAATAGGCAGAGAAATAGGACCACACCTCCCAAGTTTTATGATAGTTAATGAGAACATAATTTATATTTTCAATATTGCAGCAATGTTGACATTTTAGATAATAACTGTATATTTCTATTTTGCAGCACATAATCAACTAGAATCCAGCCCTTTAAGGATCTCCAGAGAAGAAAAGAGAATTTACAAGACGTAACGTTGTTCCACAGTCTGCTATAAAGATAAGATTTAGTACCTTTAGCTTTTAATTCATGCCATGTATTTTTGCTGCTAAAGTGATCATCTTCACTAAGATTCCAGATAATTACATCATTGCATTCACTTTTTACCTTTACCCTTAGGAACTTTTGAATCTTGTTGTGGTCCAAAATATTCTCCAGCGTAGAAAGATTCCACCCATCAGAGTCCAGTAGTCCCTTACCATATGGCCATTGTAAGAGCTTCTATCTTCATGAACATATAAAGATTTGAAAGGTTGAGTGTTTCACCACTTATCAATTAGAAGATCAACTTTACCAGACTCAATCTGCCAAAATATATGATTTTCAGCTCTATCCCTAACTCTCCAAACCCTTTTCCACGTAGTTGAACTTTTAGGATTTAGGGAAACAGTCAAAGGGTGACTATTATTAAAATAAATAGCTATCATCAAGTTGGCCCAAATTGATTCATTCTTCCTCAAGTTATAACACTGTTTGTAGGAGAATACTTCAACCATGTCATTTAGCCTGTGAAGACTCAGACCACCTTCCTCATAACTCTTGCATAACCCAGACCATTTACACCATATAGTAGTAGCTCTTTCAGATTTAGATCCCCACAGAAACTTATTGTAGAGAACTTCAAGTTTCTTAGTAATTGATTAAAGGATGTCAGTGTTTTGGGCCACAAAGATAGGATAAATAGTTAAGACAAACTGAACTAGAATAAGTGTGCCCCCAAAATATAGGTTTCTGTGATCCCAATCACTAATTTTGTTAACTGTCTTTGCAATGAGATCCTCAAAATTTATTATACTTTTTTTGTTGCCAATAACAGCCCCTGGGTATTTGAATGGAAGACTGTTCTGCTTGAAGCCCAGAAGATTCTCCAGAATTCTTACATAGCTGATGGATCTTCAAGTAGAGGTAAAAACAGAAGATTTCCCTTTATTAACAATTTGACCTGAAACTTCTTCATAATGTCTAACCTCCATCATTATCTCGTTAACAATATTTGAGGACCCATTGCAGAACAGTAGGATATCATCAGCAAAACATAGGCTAGATAAGTGCATATTCCCTCTCGATTTGTAGTTTATAGTAGGATTGTCAACGTAAAATTTCTTTAGACCTCTTATAAGGCATTCCTGGCCAATAATAAAAAGACTTGGTGACAATGGGTTATAAAATCATTCCTGAACCCAAACTTAGCAAGATCACTAAGAATAAAAGTATGGTCAATTCGATCAAGTGCCTATACATGTTAAGCTTTAGCATGCCATTTCCTCCCCTGACCTTGTTGGATAAATCCACGGCCAATTATTGAGCAACCATGATGTTATCATGGATACTAATACCCTTGACAAATGCCCTTTTCTCAGATGAAATAAACCTATGGAGGATAGAAGAAAGCCTACTGTTGATAGTTTTAGAAATGATCCTGCTAAGAAGAGTAGTTATGCTGATAAGCCTGTAGTCAGTCCACCTTTTAGGAGCATCCCTTTTAAGAATTAAGCAGAGCACCGTAGCATAGATTCTCATAGGAAATTTACCCTCAGAATAGAATTCCTTAATAGCATTACAAAGATACTATTTGATAATGTTCCATCAGAACTTAAAAAACTTTCCATTAAACTCGTTAGGGCCAACAGCCACATTAGAGTCAAGCCCTTTAACCACCTCATAGATTTCATTCTCCGTAGGTAATGCCATTAGCATATCATTATCCTCATTAGTTACCAGATAAGGGATATAGTCTATAAGTATATTATGATACCAAGGGTTGGGACAATCAGAGATAAGTTCTTTAAAATGAGATACAACAGACTGACCAATAGAATCCTTCTCCTCCAA
Organism: Limnanthes douglasii subsp. nivea; assembly: GCA_036936605.1. Lineage (NCBI taxonomy): Eukaryota > Viridiplantae > Streptophyta > Magnoliopsida > Brassicales > Limnanthaceae > Limnanthes > Limnanthes douglasii. The sequence goes on from JAUPFV010000002.1 coordinate 361,357,810, forward strand.
CCATCTATTGTCAGTCCAAATACAAGAAATTCTTGACTTTCTTTGGTTTCTTTTCACATAGCTGTGAAAAAATGCAGAATTTCTCGTTGAAAAAGATCAATATGAATCTCTTTATCTTTTTCCAGAGCTTCCTTATCCTCTATAGAATTAGACAGAAGGACTTTTGCTTCAAGGTCATTGATTACCTCTTCCTGACTCTTTATGGAGTCAAACACATTCCCAAAAACATTCTTATTCCAGACCTTAAGGATAGCCTTTAAGTGTTTAAGTTTAAACCATAACTTAAACATATGAGATATATAGTAGTCCACAGCCTAGCTCTTCTCTACAAGGTTGTAGAAATCATCATGCAAACACCACATATTAAGAAACTGGAAGTTGGAATTTCTTTTAGGAGTAGAAGTGGCTATATTGATAAGCAACGGAGAGTGGTCAGAACATGTTTTAGGAAGATGAAAAACAGTGGTGTCAACACTAGTGATCCATTTGTCATTAGCCAAAACCTTGTCAAGCCTACGCCATTGCCTTCCGTTAGACTAAGTGAACTTGTTGCCAGAGAACCCAATATCCACTAGATTACAGTCAAACATAAAGCTATTAAATTCTTCCATACTAGTAGTAGCACTTGTAGTACAGAATCCAGTCTATGTCTTGGTTTTCAATATTTCTCAACTTATCCCATAGTTGACCCCTTAGACTTCTTGTACATTTCGCATATATTATAGTGACCAGAAACTCTTTAGTATCAGAGAAATGCTTGGCTTTAAGATGCACGAACTGATCTTCATTAATTAAAACTTCCACCACAAAATCACTACTCCACATTACTCAGACCTTGTTGCTATAGTTACCTGTAAAACCATGAAACCCAAGCTTGATAGAAATAGAAGATGGCTTAGAAGCACATACCATGGGTTCTTGAATAGTAAGAAAGCTTATTTTCTTGCCCCTCTTAATTGATCTCAACCTGGCATGAGTTTCTTTGTTACCAATTCCCCGAGCATTCCAGCTAAGGATATAAATCATCATTTAGAGTTTTTAGGATTCTTTGCAACATATTTATGCTGCAAAGCTTTGGAGGAGATAATCCCTTTTGTACTTAATATTCTAGCTTTCTTTATCTTTCTCAGTTCCACCTTCTTATCACTTATAAGTTTCTTTACAGGAGATTCTCGAAGGCTTCCTGTGGATTCCTTTGTTGGAGAGCCACTTTCAAAGAGAAGTTAAGAGACAAGCTATCAGAAGATTCACCCTGGTTGATAGGAGCAAAGTCAGACTCCACACCAACTGGAGGTTTTCCATGTATATCTTTTCTTAAATTATCATCCTCAACAACCTCTTTTTCAACAACTATAACTGATTTGAATTTATTTTATTTCATTTCAAGTTGGAATGGTGGGATCAAAGAACCAGGTAGATGTGGGCTAGATCTAGTGTTCTCATTGGAAGCCCTCTGAATGATGTTCTTGCATTCACTGGAGGAGTGGCCCAGGTGAGAACATTTAGATCAGTAGCTAGGATACTTATTGTACACCAAATATTTTTAATAGGATTAGGAGCCAAAATTGATCTTTATCGTTTTAGGAAGATCCTTTGAAACATCCAGAACACCCCATATCCTACAATAGATAGTCTTGGCCCTGTTTCTTGATGGTACCCAAACACTTAGAGGTTTCCCTAATGTTTTAGTAATTTGCATTATCGTTTCCTCACAATACATAAAATGTGGCATACTAGGAAGATCAATGTAGACTGGTGTAGCTGGATTTTCGACACTTGATTTGAAATTGGAGGACCATTCTAGTAATCGCATCATCTTTTCCCCGATCTTACAAACATTTCTCTTCCAAAGATCTAGGAGGTCTTCTTTAAGGGAAAGCTCAATGAATATATGTCTGAAATCCCAGCTTGATACATTGCATTCTCCCTAGAATCTGAATTTATCCAAGAATTCCATAACCATTGCATAACTAGGTTTCTCTGTAGCGAACTTACCGACCAATGTATATTTCAACCTTTGTTTTAATAGGATCAAATCTTCAGGATCAAATCTGATCTCAAATTTATCATTTTCAAGTTCCCTCATAACCTTCTTATGTACCATCTTCTCTGTATTGTTCTTTAATAAAGCAGCATATGAACATTTGGATGCTGACGCATTTGTCTTACTGACTGCCGGTTCAAAGACTGGATTTTCTCTGATGTTTTGACCTTCCGAATTTTGGAACAACGCTGGATAGCTCTCCTGATAATCAGCAGCTCGCTGATGTGCAGTGGTACTCTCAACATTCATCGAGAGAGATGAGAAGACTCAAGAGAAGAGTTTTTTTAGAATAGGACTCCAATCTTGGAGCATTCTTGAAAACTGTAACCAACTTTTTCCAATTAATTTTCTGCTTCTGCATTCCGAAGCTTAAAGAAGAAAATGTTTATTCAACCGATCCATTATTAGAACAAAAAATAATATCAATTGAAACTAAAACCAATTACTCATTTAATTTTCTATTAGCTAATCATATCGTATACCATATGAGATATCTATATTGTAGCAGCCATAACTAGTCAGGAAAAGCTCCCTTTTTATATAAAAAGATATGTAAACGTGTAAAATAGAGCAAAACTTATCCAAAGTTAACCGACGCTACAAGTCAACAATAGTCGACCAAAGGTTTCCTTATAAATACTATACTTCGAAGCGGTTGAATAGCATATACTGAAGGAGAAATCTAATTAAGTAAGAAACAAAAGATGGACGCGGGTCAAGGTACGTAATTACTACATACAATATTATCTCATCTTATACAAGGCTCCAATTAGTATTACATATTACCCAGATTGGTTTGATCTTAAATTTTCCACCTAGAATATATAACTGCAACTAAATAGAATTAAGTCGTTTGATAACTGTATTTTGAAATAGATTTCAGATTAATTATACATTTTATTCGTCTATTATCTAGACACCAAAGAACAGCGTAGCTTGGATGGATCAGAAGAAGCAGAAAAAAAGAGTTCATGGCTGGAGCTCGTAGGAGTGAATGGAGATGTTGCCAAAGAGACAATTGTGAGAGAGAATCCTCAAGTCACGGAGCCGATAATTATACTTGAAGGAACTCCGATTCCACCTACCAAAGAAAATTTCTCTTGGAGGGTTCGTATTTGGGTGGATGCTTGTAACATCGTCGTAAGAATCCCAAGGACCGGTTAATTTATGTGCCGAAAGCAGATATTTGTTAAATAAAAGGCCCATCTACCTTCGGTCATGTCTATTGTTATATCGATATGTTTTTAAGATGTCTAATATTATATTAAGTGGTTTCTGGGTGCTGTCTGTATTGAAAGTTATGTTATCCTTCGCCGCTCTCTAATAAAGCTGTTCTATTCTCGTTGTATTGGGCCGCTGTTGTTGGTTCCGTCCGGTTCGTGTTTTGACGGAACCGGATCGTTAAGTTTTCGATTTTAGTTTTGGTTGCCGTATCGGATTGTTAAGATTTTGGTTCGTTCCAGTTCGGTTCGAATGGCTCTGATTCCGATTTGAATTCGATTCCGATTCGGTTTTTTTTTTGGAACCCGCAACTGCTATTCAAGGAGTGGGCACATGGTCCACTCCTTATGGGACGCAATTGTCTGCAAACCAACGCCAGAAAATAAACCATAATTGGTGACAGGCTCAACCAAAAAAGCGTATGTAGGGGGATTCGAACTCATGGTCCGTATTTGATAACTATTTATTTATTTATTACGGTATTTGATAACTATTTATCTAAAATCTGTAACCTTTTCTATCATAGTGAAACTCTTTTTGTGTTCATTTTAGTCTGTCCTTCGCATATGTTCTGCGCTTGAACAATTTTATGATAATTCCATAGTGATTTAATAACATACTATTTAATGTTGAATATTACAATGGAGGCAAACTGAACAAAAAAAAATGAATGCCTTGGCCCTACACTTCTCATTCAATATTAAAAAAACTCTCTAATAATTTTAATATTGGAAAATGTATCTCCACATTAAAAACCATAATAAAACAAATTATAGAGTTATCATTGGGTTATATCTGTATACATCCACACCCTTATCTTCATTTTGTGAAATATATAAATTCAAAGAAATAATAAAAATATCTCAACTTAAAATCTAAGCAATAGTTGTAATAGCAAGAGGAACTAGTATCTTATGTATTCTTATTCTTTAAAAATTTAATAGAACGTTTTTCTCGATACTATGAGCAACGAGAGTTAAATAGTAATTATATTTAATAGTTTTAAGACATAACCTATATGAAACTTTGTTTTGACAATCGAATATTTTAGTTCTTTTCTCAACAACCACTTCTAGTGTGTCATTCACAAATAAATTCAATATAATCAATTTACTATTAACATTTAAATTAATGTCCCACAACTAACACTTAATAATGAAGTTCCAAGTACTAATAGTGAGGTTCCAAGTATAATATTCAAAACGAGTCATTTAATCAATATATATTAAACACTATATACATAATTTTTAAACAGATAAAATGGAGAAATGAGTTAATCTATGAGTTATCCATAGTACATAAACATAACGGATATCATACCATGTCTTTTAATATAACATAGTATATAAATTATTAAAGATTAAAAAAAATAATCAATAAAATTAATATTATAATATTTTTTAGTTTTAAATAAGCTTATATCTGAACAAAGCAATACATAATCATTTAAAGGGTATGAATTTAACAAAACTTAAGTTAAATATCTATTATGAGATCGTTCCAAAGAAATGTTTTAATAATATTCATGTTCTAAATTTTATTTCTATCAGGCATTAATCGGCATGTTTGTATGCTTAAAGTATTTTGGTATTTGAGTTTGTTAAAAGCCAATGGTGTTCATTTTTCTTAAGTTACCTGCTACCTCAATAAGATGGAAAAGTTACTAACATTGATGGTATCGATCCTTATTTAAGTCATAATCTCAAAGAACTCGTTAAATATTAGCGCGCAATTAGATGTAAACGAAATCATTCATTCATCAATCTTATTGATGTTATGTTCAATAAAACAGGTAAATGCTTCGGTTGTTTAAACTTAGGAGATTGAATTGACAAACAAGATAAAACATCATAGTGGTCATTACAGTTGTATCGTACAATCATGCTAGAAATTTGTATCCCAAGTTAGATGAACATAAAATTATGTCTGCATTTGTCAATATGTAAACAACAACACAAATAATTATTATGGTTTTCCATGGTGTATATTGGTGTAGAACATATATTTAATGTTGAATAATTTTATTTATATGTTATTGAAAGGAGACAAACTAGTCCTTTGGAAGATTAATGTGTTGGTCCGAAGTTTCTCATTTAATATTAAACGAACTCTATAATAATTTTAATACCGAAAAATATCTCAGATATTAAAAAGCATCATAAAACAAATGGTATAGTTATCATCGGGTTATATCAGTATAAATCCACACTTTATCTTCATTTTGTAAAATCAATAAATTCTATAAATAACTAGTATGTTATGTATTCTTATTCCTTAAGATTTTAATAGAAACGTTTTTCTCGGTTCAAAGATTTAAATACTAATTATATGTAATAGTTTTGAGACATAACCTACATGGAACTTTGATTCCACAATCGAATATTTTAGTTTTTTTCTCAACAACCACTTCTAGTGTGAGGTGTCAAACGGTTTGAACCAGCACCAACCCGCACCGTTTAAGTCTGAACCACGGGTTGCAGTCCTGGCGGGTTGCGGTCTCGGCGGGTTGCGGTCTCGGCGGGTTGCGGTCCTGGCGGGTTGCGGTCCTGGCGGGTTGCGGTCCTGCCAGGTTGCGGTCCTGGCGGGTTGCTCTTATGCGGTCCTGACGGTCTGGCGGTCCTGCCAGGTTGCAGTCGTAATGGGCCAGTTTCACAGTTAAACCGCCAGTTCAAACCACCAGACGAACCATTTAAGAGCCGTTTACCAGTTCAAACCATCAGCCAAACCATTTAACCATTTAAGAACCGTTTATCAGAATATATTATAATGTTATTTAAAATTAATTTGTAAGTGTTAATTGAATCTAATTTCAATAATTGAGTTAATTATTCTATTTCATGTATTTTAATTTAAATATGTTATCATTTTAATCGAAATTTTATGATCATCAATTATATTTTAAAAAAATAATTGTAATTTGATTTTGATACGTTTGAATAATATATTACTATTAAATAATATATACCTATTAGACATATAATTGTATTAAAATTTTAAATTATTAGGTGATTCTTTAGATTCTTTCAAGCTTGAAGTGTTTATGGTTAGATGAATTATATAGTTTATTGTATTTTCGAACTATTCAATATTAGAAGTTTATATGCATAAACATAAATTACTTGTAAGTTGTAAAGAACAAAATAAAAATTGAAAGCTAGGTAAGTGATTTAAATAACATTTAATAAAAAATAGAAGCAAAACAAACAATTCATTAAAAATAAAAACCAAACAAGTAACATAGTTGTTCAATCAAATAAAAAAGATAAACATTACAACGATAATGAAATTCAATTGCGAAAAACTAAGGAGCTTCATCGTTGTTGTTGTTAGGTGGTTGACCTTGCAAATGCATGTTCTCCATCATCTGTCGCATATACTCCGACTGTTGGGCTTGAGAGTTTGCAAATCGCTCATTCCATTGATCTTGTCCATGATGCCACTGCTCGTATTGACCATGCCACTGCTCGTATTGACCATGCCACTGCTGGAGGTGACCAAGTTGATCATTCACCCCTACTTGCCACTGCTGTATCTGGCTAAGCTGGTCATTTACCCCCCCCCCCCCTGCCAATTTTGAAATTCACCTTGCCATTTTGTAAAATCATCATGCCAAACCTTTTGTTGAGTATGCGCAAATTGCATATGATTCATTTGTTGAGTATGCGCAAACTCAGCAAATTCGCGATCGGTTCGTCTTTGTTGTGGCGGTACTCGCGAAGAACCACTAGCATTTGGATCGAAAGACACTTCAGCCTCAACTCGATACTGAGTAGGTGGATTTGGCGGTTTTGTAAGACCGTTCGCAATATATATCTGATTCAAGTCTTCTCTATGGTGGTTCCATGCCTCTAATTTCGAAATCAACTCTCCATCCCAAGAGTATATTTCCTGCAAACGCAAAGAGTTTCTACCTATAGCACTAGTCGGCCTCACCTTCACCGGAGTGTACATACTCACATCAGCTCCTTTCGAAACAAGCAATTTACTCAATATCATCCCATAAGGTAGTTTATCCGTACCACACCTCGCAGCCATATTTTGAATCATCAAGCTGGGTAAATTAATTATTCCCTGATTTCGAATCATAAAAGCAGTAACAAATGTTTGAATATATGAAAGCTGCGAATCATTGTTACTAGGTGGAAGAAATATACTATTTACCAATTTCAAAGCTAATTTCCCAATACCATCCAAATTACCCCGCATGGCTCGAAATTTACCGCTAATTTCCGGAGCTTCCGCACCAGGACAAGTAAGAATCTCTACCGCTTCTTCGTAAGACAAAGGCCAATCAGCACTCCATATCGTAGGGCGATAACTAATGGGAGGTAATTTATTACCGGTATAGATATCATGGGTTGGAACGGAAAAAAGATCGTAGAAATCAGTTTCAAAAAAACTAATGTCTTTAACATCAATCAAACAATTCATTCCTAAACCTCTTGGATCATTTTCGATTAATCTAGCCGTGGAATAAAACTTTCGCACTAGTTCTATATACCAATCACATTTGAATCTAGCTAGATTCATCCAACCTTGGCCATTAGTAGGCTCAATAAGTTTGAAAAATTTTTGCATACCCTCTATTTGGATCAGTTCCTCGTAGTTCAGAAACATACCGGACCAAATTTTTGTTACACCTCGACCTCCTTGCTGATTACTACGGATGCGAATCTCCCCCTCGGGGCGATGTTCGATAGTCTCGCTCTCCGTTACCTCCTGCTCCATGGTTTGAAACAACATTTCTTCCACCTCTCTCAATTCGGAAGTGGTTGGTTCACTACGTCCACCTTTACGAGCATTCTTTTTTGTTTTCGAAGACATTTGCGAAACCTGAAATTTAAATAGAGTTTGAAAAATATAAAAAAAAATTAGAGAAGTGTAGTAGAGAGAGGGGATAGATTTGTATTGGAGAGGGAGAGATTTGTAGTGAAAAATATAGGAGGATGTAGGGTGTATTTATAGGGTAATTTTGTGTTTTTTTTTTTATTTTCTACTAGCCGTTTGATGACGTCAGCATGACGTCATCAAGCGGACCATCCGGCCACGCGTGCGGATGGTCCGCTTTTGGCCGTTGCCAACGGCTAGTTCGTTTGAACTAGCCGTTGGTTGAACCGGGGCATCCGGACGATCGTCCGGATGCCCCGGTTCCAATTCGGACCATCCGGATCGATATCCGGATGGTCCGAATTGTCTGTCCGGGCGTCCGGGCGAAACTGTCCGGATGCCCCGGATCATGTGTCCGGACCATCCGGACGCCCATCCGGATGGTCCGGGCGATTTTTTTTTTTTTTGTTTTTTCGGTTTTTTTTTTGGGTCTCCCCTATAAGTAGAGGAGACCCCAACACCAATACTCACACCTCTCAAACAACTCTCTACTTCTCTCTAAATCTATCTATTTGTTCGATAAGTTCTAGAAAACTACAATTAGTTATTTTACTTATTCTACTCCTACGTTCGAAATTGTTTGATTTTTGTTTTTCTGCAAATTGTTTCTTAGTTGTTATTAGTCTAAATTTAGTTGTTCTATCTTGTTATTAGTCTAAATTTACTTGATCTATCTTGTTATTAGTCTAAATTGTGATTTTATTATTAGTATTTTATTGCATATTTGAAAAAAAAACTGTTATTAGTTTTAAAATGAATTCAAAACGTAGAAATACTGGGATAAACCCACCATCTAATGTGGATCTCAATACCATGGATGATTTTTCTACAGAATTCCCTCACGTTGACACACTCTCCTCCTGCGAAAGTGGTGGTGGAAGTACTAGTGGGGGGAGATCTCGTAAGAAAACATCTTGGATTTGGAAACACTATACTCTATCAGAAGATGGTTTGTTTTGTATTTGTAAAGAGTGCAATAAACGTTATCTTCACGTAAGTGGATCTAGAAATATGGGCACTAGCACTATGGTAAAACATTTATCGAAACATGAAATATATGATCCTACAAAACCTAACCCAACTAATGTTTGCACGAACCCTCAAACAGGTCTTCCTTTTGAGTTTAACCACGATACGTATAGGGAAGCAACAATGATTTATGCAGTCGGTAGTTTACAACCATTTAGTTTTGGGGATTCTTGGAGATACGAAAATTGGATGCAAGTTGGGGTAAACCCACAGGCAACACGCATTCCACGTACCTCTTTGCGATCGCTAGCCTTTAAATATTATTTACAAAGAAAAAAAGAGATTATTCAAACTATGCAGACTTTGCCATGGAATGTTTCGATTACTAGTGACATAGCTACTTTTACTGATTTAGATATGATATGTGTTACCCTCCATTGGATGGATGCCCAATGGGTCCTCCAAAGGAGAATTATATGGTTTGAATCAATTGGGAAGCATACCGCACAAATAATTAGGGAGAGTATGACTGAATGCATGAATGTTTATGGCATTAAAAACAAGATTATGTCTATTTCGTTGGATAATGCATCTTCTAATATTAGTGCTATAACATTTCTTGTACAAGATTGCAATCCCCCTTTTCCAAAATTGTTTCACACCAAATGTTTATGCCACGTACTTCAATTAATTGCGAAAGAAGGAATACGTAAGGTTCAGGGTGATTATATTACCCCTATAAAAAATGGGATCCTATTTTGCTCGACATCCGCTGCTAAAAAAAGAGCTTTTAAAACACTTGTTCTTTCAAATGGGAAAAAATATAAGAAACTTTTATTAGATGTCGAAACTAGATGGAATTCTACTTACACAATGCTTGCACGTGCGCATGTTTTTAAAGAAGAGATATCGACGCTTTATAATACATATCGTGAAACACCAATTGAACCAGATCATTGGAAATTTTGTGCACACATGTTAAGATTTTTAAGACTTTTTAAAGAAAACACCCTAACCTTTTCTTCACAAAATCAACCTAATGCTCATTTGGCCCTTTTCACGATTGCTAATCTTGCCATGCATATGGATGAATTTAGATCACATTATGCATGCGTAGACATGGTGCCTGGAATGGAATATAAGTTCACAAAGTATTTTCATCCAATCCCTGATAGTTATTCATTTGCTTGCCTTTTAGATCCTTTTTCACGAAAAGAAAAATTTGAATTGCTAGTTGATTGCTTTTATAAATCTGTACGGTTTCCTACAGATATACCACCGACCGAACCAATTGACCCTCAAGGGTATATTAGCGGTATATATGATAGTTTGTATAATATCTATGATAAGTATGCTGCAAGATATAGATCAAATACATCTACAAATGTAAGTAGTAGTAACAATAGGGGTAGAGGGAGAAGTACTAACTATGTTCAATTGGCAATGTTACGAAACAATGTTACAGAAACCCCTCAATCTGATAATGAGTTGTATAGATATTGGACCACTAGGTTTGATTTTACGAATTATCAACACCAAGGTATTGAAGATATCATACGATGGTGGGGTACCAAAACTGAAGAGTTTCCTATTCTTTGCAGGATTGTTAAAGAGATTTATGCTATACCTATGTCTACAGTTGCAAGTGAGTGTGCTTTCAGCCAAGCGAGGTTGCAATACACGACTAAGAGAACAAGATTGACGGGCAAAGCACTTGGAGTGCTTGTGGCAGTTAAGGATTGGACAGCGGCGGATAAAAGGATGCAAGACATAGAGTTCAGAGACGAAGTGAACGTAGACGACATCTTCGAAGATTATCCGGATGATTACGAAGATATACTTGAACAAGAAATTGCGGAAGAAAACGAAGATGATGACGAAGATTTTACTTACGAAGAAGACGAAGCTGGAGATGAATGATGTTTGTAATAGTTTTTTGCTATTTTGTATTGTAATTTGAAAACATTTGTACAACTCCTGGCCCGCACGAGTATAAACTGTGAACGGCTTAATTATCCAAATATGACTTTACCTTTTATTATAATAACAACAACTGTATTATGAAATACTTATAACTTCATAAGATCTAATTTTGGTTTAAAAAATAATAACAAACACTTGTAAAATTTAAAACCAAATCACAATAGTAATCAAAATGTAATATTAAAATTATAACCATAGAATTTGTAATATTTTAACATGATAAGATATAGTTTTGGTTTGTATTAGATATAGAAACATAATAATAATATTCAAAATATGATAATAACATAAGTAATATTTAAAATTTTGGACTATATAATAATTACAACACTTAAAATATTAATAACTAAAACAAATTAATATTAACAAAAATGTAATAATAATTCTATAATAATATTCAATCTCAATATTTTTTAAATATAACATTTTGGTTATAAAATAAATAAAATCAGCATAATATTTACCAATAAACCGCCGGTTTTTTACAAATAAACCGTGGTTTCGCAGTCGTGCCAGGTTGCGGTCCTGCCGGGTTGCGGTCCTGGCGGGTTGCTCCTTATGCGGTCCTGGCGGGTTGCGGTCCTGCCAGGTTGCAGTCCTAATGGGCCAGTTTCGCAGGTAGACCGCCAGTTCTTAAGCGGGTTGTCAGCTTTGAACCGTGGTTCCTGAACCATTAGACACCTCTATGTGTCATTCATAAATCAATTCAACATAATCAACTTACTTTTAAGATATAAACTAATATCCAACTAACACTTACTAATACCAAACTAATAGCGAAGTTCCAAGTATAATACTCAAACCAAATCATTTAATCAATACACACATAACTTTTAAACCGAAATCTTCATGCATTTAAAGTTTTGTTCATCCGTGCTGATGCTAAAGAGGGCTTTGAGTTGATATCGATTGGAAAAGCTATGGCTATGGGGTTTTGTATGAAAGAAGATCTGTAAAGCTTAGAAACTTGTGTAAAGGTTGATCTAAGAAAGTCTTTGAAGTCGTGGAGGACATTTGCCGAAGAAAATAGTTTCGTAAAGTATAGAGAGAGAGAAGGAAGGTGTTGAGAAGTCGAGTAGTTAGGATTTTGTTTTCTGTAATTTTTGGCTTTTGCAATTATTTGATGTTTCAGTGTGTATTTCTCTTCAATGATGAAATAAAAGTCAAAATTTAAACAAAAAAAATCTTTAAAACCAATAAAATGGAGAAACGAGTTAACCTGTGAGTTATTATAGTACATAAATATAACGAATATCATATGATATGCGTTTTGATATAAAATTAGTATACAAATTATTGTAGATTTAAAAAATATTCAATAAAAATAATATTATATTATTTTTTAGTTCTACATAAGCTTCTATATGAACAAAGCAATACATAATCGTTCAAAGAAAAATTTAACAAAAATTTAGGTTAATTATCTATTATAAGATCATTTCAGAAAGTTTTAATAGTATTCACGTTTATAACCAACGTTGTTGTTTTGCTTATGGAACTCATTTCCGTAAATAATACATATGTACTTTTAAAAAAAAATCAATTAGTTAATCTATATGATAATTAAATTAATCAATGCATATTTAGGAATAATACTTTGACTATAAACTTAGGCTTTAGTCATATTTTAGGTAACCAAAATTTAAATCATTTAGGTAACAGTAGAATTGTTCTTAATTTTTAATTTTAAAAATTTCCGCGTGATAGATGTTTTTAAAAAAAAATACAAACAAATCAAAAATATAAATTATTAATACATCGTTACGGATTTTACAAAGGTTAAGTGAAATTTTATACTAATGCAACTTCAAGAACAAAATCTAGAAGGGTCGTAAAAGGTTTTAAACTTGGATCGTCCAATACGTTTTTATTCACCTTTTTAGTCTAGCCCATATTTCAATATATTTTCATTTCCTAGTACATATGGTGGATTGATTAAACTTCCAACCATAATATTATGTGTAACTATTGAATATATACTAAATTGTCAAGAATTACATGATGGTAAAATGATGTAAGTACTAGTCGATATACATTTGCCACAAGTATTTGGGTTAACAAGCTAGTTACTCGAGGTTCTACATCTTTTCGTGACTATTGTAACTATTGAAAATATATTTGAAATATATGATAAAAATTAATACAAATTAGAGAAAATATTTCACCTCTTAATATCTTGATGTACGTAAAGAGCAATATAAAAATTACAGAAAATATTTAAAAAGATATTTTTGACCTCTCCTACATATTGATGATCAATGTAACACATATTATTCATAAACATAATCTTGTTATATTATGCACATATTTCACCATAATTAGAATTTATCAACAATTTTTTTAAGGTCCAAATACGATACCACTTAGGTAAACGAACTAAGTGTTTTCACATCTGATCTTCTTTTACAATTGAATATAATCTATATTAAAAAAAATTACCCCCACATCAAAGCTTTAATATCTAACCCCTATTTTAAATATTTCAACCTCTTATTCTTCTTTTACAATTGTTCATGTATTTTTTTAAAACTTTTTCTAAAATATATCACAAAACTTTATATTTCGACACAAACACAACCAAATGGAATGAGGTATTCGGTAACTATATTTTATAAGACTATATTCCAAAGATGTAATATACTCCTTATTACGACTAGGTAAATTGAGTCAATCAAGGATTATGATCATAATTATGATAAAGATTGCGTTCAAGATTATGATGAGGGTGGAGATTATAATTATGACTAGATTCATATTTCAGACAATGACGATGGTCAATGTTATAATTATGACAATGGTCGTATTTGAGATAATGTTGAGGGTTGAATTCAAGATAATGACCAAGTTTGTTTGCGGAGTTTTGACCAAGGGGAAATTCAGAGTTATGATGAAGGTCACATTCAAGACTACGATGTGCGTTAAATTAACAATCAAGGCATGCACATATATTTACACGTGTTATTTTATAAGAAGTTTCCAAGTTAGCGCACACATATTTACACGTGTCATTCCATAAGAGGTTGTCAAGAATATTTGTTACACTGTTATAACAAAATGGCACATCAAATTTACTGACTGGATACATGTGTAGCTTAATGATTAGTAGAATATTTTTTGTATATCCTGTAAATAAGGAATAGATCTTCATTTGGAGACTCATTACATTTTTCTAATAAAAATAATATACATTTTATATTTTATTTCTTGATCAGCTAAATATTTGGAGAGATTTTCCGCTAACAAATTTGCCACCGTATGTGGGAAGTGGTTTTATTTTCAAAGTTTATGGTTATATTTATTAATGGTGATAATGCGGTGATGAATAAAAACAATTTTTTGTAGAATTCGTCCAATTCAAGGTAGTTCAATAATAATTCCATGAACATTGTTTGATTCACTTGTTGATGAACAAATTTGGTACATATGAATCAAGTTTTCGGTACGGTTGGTTTGGAGTATAGAACACCTGAAGTGATAGTAATTCATCAAAACCAGTCAATTGGTGTGGCGTCTATATATATATATGCATGATAAATCTGATTGTGCAATAGTTTATTCATGTGGGGTTGTTTTTCCTAGAGTTCAAGGTGTAAATCTTACACGTTTAGGTACGTCTACAATTTATTTTAGTGTTCAATTTTTCGAAGCTCAATTTGAGGAGATGAAACGAGATAAAATCAAGTTTAGTCAATTGAAAATTGAAACTGAGCAAGAGGCTCATATTACTTTTGAGGAATTGTCAGATGCATTACAATTGTTAAGGGAAAAGATGATATTAAATGGTAAAAAGAAACATAGATGAAGTAAGGAAGGTTGTGACGTAAGTTATACTGAAAATCTTAAAGAAATAGGTACCATTTAGATATTAAAAGAAGGTGGAAGAAAGAAAAATGCAAGAGAATGAGGATAAGAGGTAATGAAAAATAAATTTAGATGTTCTTGAATGTGAAGGTCAGTCGAGTAATGTTGCATCTAAATATAGTAAAGAAAAGATGGTAATGTTGTATACTAAAAAGAGGCTAAGAATGGAAAATTGTATGCTTCAAAAATCTTATTTTATTAATAAAAGTTTAGAATGGAAATTTCAAAGAAAATTTGTTCGGCATCGTATGGAAACTTATGAGGGATCAGCCGATATTGAGCATCATTTAAAAACAAATATGAATATCCAGAGCATTTAATATGATATTTAAGGGAACTACATTTGATTGGTTTAATTCTTTCCCTTGTGGACGATACAAAATTTTGACGGAATATGACATGGTTTTGAAAACGATTTCATTGGTAATAGATCATATAAAAAACATGGAGTTTCCCTAAATAACTTATGTTAAAGGAAAAGTGAAATCTTAAAAATTTATTTTTAGTTATATGTGTGTGAGATGAATGCTTTAAAAACTTGTAAAGAATATGTAATTATCGCTGATTTTAAAAAAGATTTGATTCTATATGGTACACTATATAATGATCTTGTAATATTTCCAGCTAACACTATAGGTTATAATTTAGTGAGTGTAGATAAATTCATTGGGGTTGAGAAACCAAAGAGAAAAGTCGTGGGTTTTTTCAAAGTTTAAGATTTAAAAGTTGTGATGTGAGATAGGAAAACGATTGACAAGATACAATATGACGATATGAATAAAGTTTATTTGAACAGAGTGAAGATCTCTTACTAGGATAGTTCGACCCAAAGATATACATCATTAAGCGAGAATATAACAACTATGTTTTTATAAGATAAAGGAGAAGACAAATTTAGGCCAACCTCATCAAATGTTAACTATAGATAAAGGAAAACCTAAGAGGTATTTTTATGCTTATAATAATGATCATGGTCATTTGACTAAAGATAGTTTTCAGTCTCAGAATAAAGAGAAGAGATTGATAGATAATTGTGATTTTATTGATTTTATTAAAAGGAAAAATAAGGTGAAAAGTAGAGAAAGAATGATGAGTTGCGTCATAAAGTTGGAAGGAAAGAAAGATGATAACAGGAAACAATGGTTGCACCTATCTTTGGAGGTGACACTTTGTCAGGAATAAGTTTTAGTTTAAAAAAAAAAGCAGAAAAAATATTTAGATGTGCATCTAGTTGAGGAATCATCACACCAAACTATAAGAAGTGAGTCACTAATTTATGTTTTTTACTGATGATGATTTAATGAGAATCGTCACTCCTCATGAGGATGAATTTATCATTAGTTTGGATATCTTAGGATTTATGGTTACCCATGTTTTAATAGACAACGATAGCTCATGTAACATTCTTTTTAAGAGGAGTTACATAAGATGATCAGGGTGCCGATATAAAAGTCAACGAATAGGCAGTTACTGAGTTATGAAAGTAAACCATCTAGTTGTGTTGAAGAAGTTAAGATTCCAAGGACTGTTGTGTATGGTAGCACGTAGAAAAGTATGAGAAATTTATTCATGATTAATGATGTTCCAAGTCCTTATAGTGAAATTCTGGGCCGACCTTGTTTAAATAGAATATAAGCTGCTACTTCACTAATTCGTCAATATTTTAAATATCTAGTTTTGGAATTCTATAGGGATAGTTAGGAGAAGTCAGAGAGAGACAATGGATTATTATGAAATATCTTTGGATACTCCCAAGCATTCAGACCAACAAGTAAAAGGTCATCAATTATGGGAGAAAGTCGATTGGGGAAATGAGGTTGACTACCTAAAGGAAGAAGTGCAATGTGAAACTTATTTAGATAAAATGGAGGAAGTTGATTTCTTAAGTTGACAAATGGTTAAAGTTGGAAGTCAATTATGTGGGGTTTGTTTGGATAGGTGGGTAACTAATATATTTTTAGTTAAGAAAAAGAATGACCAACGAAAGATATGCGTGGATTTTACTAATCTTAATAAGGCATGTCCTAAAGATGTGTTTCCTTTTTCTCAAGTTGATGATTTCGTTGATGCACCTTCTGGTCACGAGTTTTTATCATCCATGGATGTGTATTATAATTAAATTAAGATATATCTGAATGATAAGGAGCAACGGGTTTCCAAACAAAGAGGTTTGTATTTTTATAGAGTAATAAAACGTTAGGTCGACGTATAAACGATTAGTTAATTGAATATTTAAGAAGTAATTGGGAAAGGATATGGAAGTCTATATAAAAGACTTGATTGTTAAGATAATATTGAGGATCGGCAAGTGGAAGTCATGTGTGAAATGTTTCAAAATTTGAGAAATTTTAATCTCAAGTTGAATCCTTTAAAATGTTCTTTTGGGGTAACAAGTGGAAATTTCATTGGGTATATTGTCCATAAGAATAGAATTTTCTTTTCGTTTATTTCGAAAGCATCAGATAAGAGTCATTTCTTTTTATAGATTCTTAAGGTGCTAAGAAGTTTTATTGGAATGGATATTGTAATGAAGAATTTAGAGTCTTGAAAGATTATTTGGTTTTGCTAGAGATCATGTTGTCTCCGGTGAAAGGTGAATCTTTATACCTTTGTAAGAAAAATGAATAAAGTGCAAAGACCAATATATTTATGCGACTAAAATTTTAATTGATGTTGAAAAAATATATTTGAATTTGGGAAAAATGGTTATATCAATGGTTATATCTACATAAAAATGAGTCTTTATTATCAGATTTCTAGTATCATTGTGCGAACATATTTTCCTTTGACAAGTTTATTTGAAAAATGAAATGTCTCGAGAATACTCACAACATGGTCGAATAAGTTGGAAGAAAATGAGATTGTGTATGAACCTTGTACTATGATTAAAGCTCAAGAAGTAGCAGATTTTATAAGTTAGTTTGTTGGTGAAAGCTTGATTGATGACGAGGGTGTGTAGTCTGATAGGGAAAAGTATTTTGAATGGATAGCTTAAGTGGATGGAGCTTCATGTATTATCAGATTTAAAAAGTTATTAACAATGCTTTTGAGTATGAGGATGTGATGGGAGGTTTGAAGTTAGCTCATATATATAGAGCAAAAATTATCCAGGTAATGTTAGATTCAAAATTGGTTGTAAGTCAGGCTAATGGTGTTTAAAAAGCCAAGAAAGAAAGTATAAAGGGATATTTGGTGGTTTTAAAATAACGGGAAAATATATATATGAAAATGTGTAATTTGAGTATGTACCTCGTCTTAATAATTCTGGTGCTGATTTACTGGCAAAGATAGTTGTTCTTGGTGGTAATCATTTGTTATTGTTGAGGACAGATTATTGGTTTTCACTTTCTCTATTAAGTATACGTCGGGAGCAGTTAACTCTATAGTTGATGCATTGAGCAGGCGGAGTATGATGATATGTATAGAAGCAGAGGTTGTTGGGTTTAAGATGATGACAGATTATTCGTTACCAATCCACATGTTGGTCATATGTTGGAAGATATTAGGGCGGGTTTGAGAATGGCTTTTCTAGTGATAACTGAAAATCTGTTTAAAATTAATCTGTTATGTATTCCTGCTGGAATTTTTGAGGTTATTGTTAGTGCATGATAACCATAATGAAAGGCATGGTGGTCGGGATCAGACCTGCATTCTACATCTCGCAAGTTTTATTTACTTCACTTGAAGTGGAATGTTGCCTGTTTCGTGGCCGGCTGTCACATTTATCATATGACAAAACATACAACTTCCAATGCTAGCCAGGAATTTGTTTTTGTATTGCCAAGAATACAACAAGGTAATTATTCTATATTCCTGGTCGTTGATAGGTTTTCTAAGATGACTCACTTTATCGCATGTAAGAAAACAACAAATGTCGTGAACGTCACGACTCGGTATATTAGAAAGGTCTATTGTCGGCATGGTTTGCCTATGAATATCATCTCTAATCAAGATCCTCAGTTCTAAAGGATTTTATGGCATCTTACAAATACGAAGCTGAGATTTAGGAGTGTCTATCTGATATAGACAAATGGGCAGACAGAGGTAACACACCGGACTTTGGGAAACATGTTGCGTACAGAGGTGGGTGGAAACTTAAATTTTTGTGATTCAAGGCTCTATAATGTTGAGTTCGTCTAGAACAGACACCACAAATTGGTTACATGCATAGCCCATTCATAGCGGTATATGGCCATAATCCGCGGGGTCCTATGGACTTGCCATTTTTAGTTATAGACAAGGTTAATGTCAGGGTCAAGACCATTATTGGTGAGTTATGGGAAATCCATAAGAACACGAGGAAACATATAGAGGGCATGAATGCATAATACGAACCTATTGTAGGCAGGAAATACCGCATACTCGAGTTTGAAGTGGGTGGTTTCATCTGGGCCGTCTTGACCAGAGATCGGTACCCTACCCATGAGTACAAAAAACTAGCGGCAATGAAAGTGGGTACATACGAATTCATGTAAAAGATTAACCCAACTACAGATAGGTTGAAGATTTCCAGCCATACAAAGACACATAATATATTTAACGTGAAGCACCTAGTGTCTTTTACCGACATTGCTGATGACGATGAAACTGAGAATTTTAGGGTAAATTATTCCCACGGAGTAGAGGATGAAGTAGCCCAGCAAGCCCATATATACCTAATGATTCTTGACAAACGGAAATGGTAATTGCTACTACACTGCATCTTAGGCTGAGTCACTTCAAGTACTCAAACTTAAAATCTCAACGAGTCCGTCGAATGTCGAAAATATTTAGGCCTAATCACGAATTTTTGGCCCCAAAATCCTGCGTTTAGGGTCCAAACAACTATCTTAATATTACTTTATACATTTATCTAAAATAGCACAGCAATTCCAATATATTCAGATTTGGCTAGGCCTTATTTTATTGCATTATGGAGATTTGTGTAATTTTGAATTAGTGTTTGAGACCGTTCCTAAACCCTATTTCTTCGGTAGCTTTTGGTTAATGGACAATTATTTTTCTAAATTTTAGAGTTTTATCACCCTAGATTTAGGGTTTATCCCGCTCTACTTATTTGTTGTTATCTTACCTCTACCAACGAGCGTTATTTATTGTTGATCGGTCCGATTGTTGATGGACAACTTATGGTATATAACTTGTTTCAACGTTTCATTAAACTAAGTTAGGTCTGGAAGTAGTAGTTCGAGGGTCACAACATTATCTTCATGTTTAGACGGGTCTATGCAACCTTCTTTAGCGGCCATCTACCTCAGGGTTCGATGTGACGCGCTCAAAACTCAAAGAGGACTACTACCTTCATCACTTTGTTGGATCCTTCTATTTGTAGCCTATTCAAGGTCAAACTACACATTAACTCACATGGATACCTTTTCTGATTCTGAACCACTCGAGGACTTTGAAAAATATCTTGTCTCATCTTTAAAGATATCCAAGTTGTATATACTTAATTTTGCATGACCTTAAACTCGGCCTTCGTTTGTTTTTCAGCCCCTCGTAAATTATTTTCTTTTATTGTTTCACTAAATTGGATGACATTGCCTTGGTTGGATGATACCTTTCTCAGATATCTATTCCGTTAAGTGGTACTTCCTAATGAATATCTCGTTTAAAAATTATTGTTGCATTCGAGGTTCAACCTCTTCCAAACCAGGAATCACAAAAAAGGTTTATGTATTTGTCGCAGCCCTTATAGATTTGTACACTCGTTCGTTAGGTGAGACATCCTATATGGGGTCCTGAATCTTTTATCCTGATAGACAATTGAGTGTGCATATTTTACTGGTGTGAGAAGTGCCTAGTATTCTTTCTTCTGGTTGTCCTGTTGGAGCTCACCAAGCATAATAAATATCTCATTAGCCATCTGCGCTAGCTTGGGATAAAGTCATAGAATCTATGCCAATAAATTTTGTAGCTCATTTAGTATACAATTCTATAATTTACTATTAACGCAGGTGCAATTTTAAAACATTTTAATATGGTCAGATTCACTTCTGACGGACCATCTCTTTATGGTTAGTTGAAGCCGGTTGCAAAGGCATACTCCCAAATAAAAAAATGGTTCCATAATATTTATCAGTCTGGTAGGATCACAAACAACCACCAGCTATTCGGCATAAAATAGCTTTTGTACATCAATGTGAGTTGAAAAAATTCAAAATGCATTAGGTGTAGAGGCAACCCAATCCTATTAAAACCCATATAGGTAGAGAATATCACATTCTCGACTGAAACATAAGTTAACTAGACAGCAAGGATTCGAATCACCACATCGTCTGGTATCATCTAGTCGTTCCGCAACACCTCTAACAACAAGGATCCCAATACGAATAGGTCTCAGTTAGAACTTGATCCAACACGAAGGAACCTAGACGCAATTTGTTAACATGACAACCAAAGTCCTACATCCCACATCGGTTAAACATGAGAATGATAAATGATATATAACTAAACTAGTACGAGGTCACGTCTTAACTAGTACAAGACTTTTTGGAAGTGGAAAAAGAGCAAACTCATGTGGGTCTTCAAACCTAAAGCAGACAATATCACACTAGTGTGGAGATCAGATTGTTCTTACTTAGATACAAAGGCAATATATGCGGTACCCATATTCCCAACAAATGGTATCAGAGCTCCAGGTCCAGACGGAACACGAAGTGCTGGGTTTTCATATGGGTGAAATTCTCAGATGCCGAACATGTTACCAGAATCCATACTCAAGGTGAATGATCTGTTACATAGATGGAGCGCCTGATGGCTCATCAAGCACGTGGCTTGATCAAAGAGCGGCGCAGTTCATCTATAGATGGCCTAACTGATAGCTCATCAAACAGGTGGCTTGACCAAGGAGCGGCGCAGTGTCATCTATAGACGGAGTAACTAATAGCTCATCAAGCAGGTGTGTTGACTAAGGAGCGGCACAGTGTCATCTGTTAGTGACCAGATAGATCCGTCTTAACTTTAGAGTTCAGGCATCTCTCCACCTGATTAGAGTAAAAGGATGAAAGTCAATTGAGAGGATGTGAAATGGGTACTTTGTTCGAGATGAGAATTGTTAGGTTCGACAAAAATCTCACATCCCACATCGGTTAAACATGGGAAGAAAGATCACTATATAAGTTAAGAATATATCTCCGTTTGTGTGAGGCCGTTTGGACGTGGACCAAAAACATAGCCGTGAGGATCTTCATGTCCAAAGCGGTAACTATCGTACTGGTGTTGAGATTGGATTGTTCTTACTTACGTATATGGACAAAAAATATGCGATACCCATACTCCCGACAAAATAGTATCAGAGCTCCAGGCCACCTGTCATTTTTCAGTCGAGATTCTTTACTTCATTGGTTAGTTTTCTTCATACACATGGTTTATTTAAATCTTTTCCTTTATACTTCAAAACCTAGTGATGTCTCATATATAATGACGGTTCAAACCCCCAATGGGGTAGCCGAGTTGGTTGAGTAAGGCATGTTTGTGACCAAAGTTCATGAGTTTGAGTCCCTTTACATATGCTTTCTCGGCTACGCTTTCTCGGCTGAGCCTATCACCTTGTGTGCTTTACCTTCTGACGTTGGTTTGCAGGTTATTACGTCCGACTAAGGGTTTACCCTGTGCGCACTCATTACACTCTGAATAGCGGTTGTGAGTTCCTTCCGAAAAAAAATACCTAATAACGGTTCAAACCCCATAAATATTATTTTTTGAGCATACGTTAGGTTGTATAGAGGGTTTGTAAAATGAATCCAAAAAAACAAAATACTAAACATACATATATTTTTTCCTCGTTCCACAAATTAAAAATTTGTTATTCTAAAATATATTATTAATTTTAATTCTAAAATAGTTAAAACTTTTTATATTTAGTACTTCAAATATATTATCTACGGTTTTGGTTTTGTTAAACATTTTCGTTATTCAAGATTTAAAAATAGTTACGGTTTTGGAAATTTTTCTGTTAGTCTATTGTTAATGTTTTAATATATAGTTCCACTAAACAGGCATAGGTGGTGAAGTTTTCTTGAACTAGATTATCATCATCATGAAGACTGTTGGATTTAATCTAAACTTTTATTATGTTTTATTTATTTATTCGTGTTCTGGTATGACCCAGTCTTTAGCTAAGGAGAACAGGTCGCCAGGTAGTTGCCTGTTTGTAGGACAAGTACTGGAATAACGTGCTAGTCATGGAGAGTTTGTAGGAGTTTCAGTTTTTTAGTTAAGTTATTTCCTTCTGTAATGTAGTTTAAATAGGTATTTGCTTCTGCAGAAATATACACGTCTATTAGACACATTCTCCTTTGTCTTTCACTGCATTATTCTCAATTAACTAAATTACGTATAACAGATTTCCCACAATGGAAAGGGAGATAGAGGCTGTCAACCGAAATGGAACTTGGGAGCTCACTAAACTGCCACCTGGACACAAAGTCATCGGATTGAAGTGGGTGTACAAGGTTAAAAGAAATGCAGATGGGGAAATTCAAAAGTATAAAGCAAGGATCGTGGCTAAAGGATACGTTCAGAAACAGGGAGTCGACTTTGAAGAAATCTTCGCTCCGGTAACTCGATTGGAAACAGTGAGGTTGCTGCTTGCTCTTGCTGCAAAAAATGGATGGGAGGTTCATCACCTTGACGTAAAAACTGCATTCTTGAACGGAGATCTTCAGGAAGAGGTCTACGTCTCTCAACCCGAAGGTTTTGTTGTGGCAGGAAAGGAGAACTTAGTGTACAGACTTGTGAAGGCTTTGTATGGCTTGAGGCAGGCGCCCCGAGCATGGTACGCGAAACTGAATAGCTGCCTGGAAGAGTTGGGTTTTGAGAGATGTCCATACGAGCACGCAGTATACACAAACAAAGTCAATGGAGAGACTCTGATTGTCGGGGTATATGTAGACGACCTACTTGTGACTGGCTCGAGTGTTGCAGTGATAAATGAGTTCAAGAAAAGGATGAATGGAAGGTTTGAGATGAGCAATTTGGGAAAGCTTTCTTATTACTTGGGTATAGAAGTGAGTCAGAGTAAGGGACGTATTGAGCTAAAGCAGACAAACTATGCTAAGAAGATTCTAGAAAAAGCTGGCATGAGTGAGTGCAACTCGACGAAATTCCCGATGGATCCCAAAGAAAATATTGGCAAAGATGAAGGTGGAAAGCTGGTAGACACAACTCAGTTCAAAAGTC